>VDFB02390622.1:98424-113310 GCA_007258455.2 Sequoia sempervirens | reverse complement strand
ATTGGAACTATAAAAATCTAATGATTTTTACATATCTTTCATCCCCCTGAGTCTCCATTTGAGTCCTACCTTAGGCACATTTTCCTCATTTTATTATATTTTTACCCATGTTTTTGTCGTGTGACCCCATAGAATCCATCGAGTCATACATTTTTCATGTTGTGGTCCATATCAGCATAGGTCTATCTAGGTCTCCCTGACCCATGTTGCCTGTGTGTTAACATATGTTTGCAGTAGGTGATCGGCATTCACCTGTAGGTTTCTATCGGCATGACTTTCACATGGTTTTGGCGACCGAGGAGGAACCTATCGGTAGGAGTTTGGTCATCAGGATAGTGTCTCATCAATTTTGAATTGTCTCCCCGACTAATGAATGTGGAGGTTCAACGGTGAGAGCTTGGAGATATCGTAATGTGATCTCAGTAAGGTTGTTATGTCTTGTCAACACGAGGTTTTTATCAGCATGTTCTCAAGGAGAGTCTTACCGAACAACACATGGATGGTTTCTTCGGCCAAACATATTGCTTCCAGTGTGAGGTCACAGCGAATATACATTGTCACACCAACTGGTGGCGGGAGGATGCATATCGGTAAGAGTTGAGGCTTTCGAAGTAATGTCTCGGCGAGAGACCTTCAGTCTTGCCGATAACACAATGAGGACTTTGTTAGGATGAAAATTGGATTGTCTCAACGACACACAAGATGGATAAAGTCTTTTGACAAAACAAAGTACACTCTATATGAGGTCTCCTCGATGTCGGTATGCTATGGGGACCCACATAAGATAAAAGAATACATCGGCAAGAGAACCAATTTGTCATAGCGACTTATGATGCATGAATATTTTCAGTAAAGCAAAGTCTAATCTGTGAGATGTCTCTCCAATATCTCAAGGTTATAGCGAAACGGATGAAGCAAGGAAGCACATTTTGGTAAGAAAATTTCTTATGTCTCAGTGACTGGGAGATGGCATTTGGGGTGACTCTCGATATAATGAAGCATTATCTACATGATGTTTCCTCGACTCCATGAGGTCACAGTGAAACACATTGGGATAGGAGGATTTTCTTTGGTTTCGACATAACAAATAGAATGCTACAGCGACATGCAAGAGGCAAAAGGAGGCATATCGATGAAACATAACGAGATCAAAACTAGGAAATAACGCGCTTGCATTATAACGCAAGTGTGTTATATTTTTCTTTTGGAATCCCTGAGCCTTAGCATTGGTAGTTGCCTTGGAATACCAACCTAGAGGCTTGGAGGGAATTCCCAATGACCAGAGACGTTTTTTTGTAAATTCTATAATTTTTTCACATAATCGGGTTCGTGCTCACCATCAGGATTGCATCTGGTTCAATATCGACAAAAGAAAACACATGGGTAATATTAGGTTCTCTCTTTGCTATCCAACAATGTAATTTTTTTCACTTTTTAACAATCTTAAGCCTTTCATCCATAATTTCTTTTGTTTGTATGTCTCTTTTTCGCCAAAAAGCAGTGTTTGGTTTTTTTTCCATTATAAATTGACCATTCATTGAAATTTCAAATAAATTACATTTTTAGAAACTAGACTCTATTCTACATTTAAAAAAAAAAATTAAAAAAAATTCAATTACCTTCAAAAAAATTTAGGGGGAGCACAGCCAAAATTCTACTTTTCAGGAAGTGCCCACTTAGAAAATTACTAAAAAATCAAATATTTATTAAAAAATTATCAAAAAAATTATGCATCAACTAGATACTGTTAGCTAACTTTTGACCATTGCAATTTTAAAAATACTACAAAAAATTTCACCGTGCTCAGGTTGTACAAGAGTTGCTATGTTATGTTTTCTGACAAAATAGCACCAATTTGTGTACGTCCCTCTTTTGAACCCCTTTAATCTCAACCATTTTCAAAATAAATTAGTAGTTTAGAAAGTAGACTCGGAGCACTTCGATCCTTGTTTTTGTTCCATCTAAAATTTTTGAGTGTAACTATCCTCAATTTCATGTCCAAGGTTAGTATTTCCTGATTTCAGAAAAAAAAAGTGGCCACTTAAGCCCCCTTTTTGGGAACCATCTTGGTGCACTTACCCCTTCAATTTTCCTATTTATTCTCCCAAGTGAATCTTACACTTATAGCCCTAAACATGGAAAAAAGTACACATGATTTTGAACTCCAAGTTATGAAATCAATTTTAATCTAGAGCCCAATTTTACTTACCTCTAACTAGTCAATATCAACTAAATTAATGTTGAAAAATATAGGTTATTTCCACCATTAATCTTATGAATCAAGTTTTTGGTTTCTAGATCTAACAAAATTTAAATACCATAATGTCTTGTATTATCCACTTTTAAAGAAAAACATAATAAGATAAAATAATAGAATAAGGTTAAATATAGTTTTCTATAAATAAGAGACGCAATATATGGGAAGAAAACTCTTTTGAGTAAATAACCTACCCTACAAACTTCGTGAAATCATTGTACTTTTTAGCAAATAATAATCTACAATACAACTCTACTCTTAATATAAGATCAACACTATTGTCAAACACCTATTCTTTAACTTGTAGCATAATATGCAACATCTTGGTGTTCTTAAACATAATTTAATTTCATAAACACAACTAAATATCCTTATCTATTTGAAATATGAAAAAGAAGAAAAATAATAGGTCATACCATCTCTCATCCATGGTGGATTTCTAGTAGAATTGTGATGGAGTAATCTTGCTCAACTTTCTGCATTTTAAAAAACTATCACAAGCCTCTAATTTAGAGTAAATGAGCTTGAGTAATACCACCAATGATATTCAAAACCTTTATAAAAAAATGTTCCATCCAATGATATTTAAAACCTTTATAAAAACCATGTTCCATGGATCAAAATGTGCATTGTGCATGAGGGATTTACATGTAAAAATCTAATTACCTTATTGAGGCCAAAATGCAATAAAATATCCCTTGTGATTTTTCCTCAATGGGGCATAGTTTCACAAAAAGTATACTACTCAACTAGTAGCTCTCAAGCTTGACCTTCAAAAGTAACCTCATATTCAATGCATAATTATACGAATATTTCTAAGTCAATAGAGAGTAAATAAATAATTACCTACATTTCCACTCTTCCATGTGCATCCCATTTTTCCAACTCCATGAATATTGAAGATAGGTACACAATTAACCATTTATTAAAAATTAAGTTACAAAAAGATATATAGGACTTGTAAAGTAAATAACACATTGAATCCTAACACTTAAGAATAATAAAAAAATACAATTTGATGTTGTAGACACCTAAAATTGATCATTCAAATTTTATCAATTTATCCTATTTCTAACATACATATTAATTAAATAATATTCTAGAATTATTAAATTAATATTCTCAAGGATCTTTGGAGTTCATCTTTGCATCATTGCACATTGAATATTTATTTTATGGTTTTTGTTAAAGTAATAGATTAATTTGTTATACTTGAAATGTTGAGAGTTTTAAATGGTTCAAGGATTGTTATGGAGAATTGAGGATGATTCTTAGAGTAAGAGATATTATTGTGAGGCAATATTAATAAATTTCCATTTATTTTCTTCTAGATTGTTATTTAGAGAGCATTTGTAGGATCTGTTGACTCTATCACCAATTGTTTAAGGCACCACTCTAATAAAATAAGCTATTTGTAAGTCCAATACCATTTCAAATAAAGAAATTATGTGTTCAATGTATCTCTAATTTATTCTTGAATTGTATGTATGTTCTTAAATCCAATAGTAGATAATTCTTCGAGAACTTAGCCAATCATGATAGACCTTTATACATTCTTGGTATATTTTGTGAGAACATCTTTGTTAGGTCAATATCCTAATGTATGTAAAATTAAACCCATTGATACTGTAAAGGTCTACCCCCTAGGTCTTGTAGAACCTAAAGTGTAGAGGAGTAAAATTATGAAATTATCAAATGTTCATTGGCCACTGAATTGAGATCTCCAACCACAAGATATGGCTTATCTTTAGAAGGTATTAGATAATCAATTGAAAAAACAACCAACAATATGTTTATTCTTTGGAGGTTTAAGCAGGAAGACCAAGGAGCCTCCACCTGGATATGGATGTGATTTCATGATAGACTTAAGAGGAGATTTTTCTTGGAGTGAGTCATTATGACTTGGTTATCCTAGGGAAGCATTAGATCATTCTCACTCTTGCCCCACTTGGTGGTTTGTCATCCGACGAGTATTTTTCCCATTCTTTCTAAATTGGATGTGTTATGTTTTATGCTTTGTCTTCTCATGGTTATGGACCTTGAGATTTGGATTGTTATTTCTAGAGGATCCATTTTGAGGGATATTTGGCATGGTTGTCTCCTTATGTATATGAATTTATTTATATTATCATCCATTGATGAGGAGTTTTAGAAGATATTTATTGAGTTGATTTCTTGGTTTCTGGAATGGATATATTGAGTCTGATCTTCCTTGGTTAGAGAGGCTTGCATCCATATTGATATTACATGATACATATGTTGCATTTGATCTATGAGATTAAGTGGTTAGGTTTTGTTGAGGATTTTCATTTGGGGTTGTAAGGAGATCATACTTGACACACTATAGCACTTTGAGGTGTTGGTAGAAGGACATGACATGATTTATAGGATTTCTCTCTTTATTCTATGGCTACTTCTTGGAGGTTCATGTTCATATGATTTGGGAAAGTTATATTGACATGTTGTGAGAGAGGAAGTAGCTTCGTGTATTGCATGTGTTGATCATTGTGATTTTTCATGTTACTATATTGTTTTGATCATTTTCCACACCTTGATATAATTTTTGGTTGGTAGACTTGATATGCCTTATTCTATTTTTGGATTTGACATTGCCTAGATAGTAGGAGTTCTTGGATATGTATGTTTTCATTGTTAGGTTTGATATAGGGAGATTGATTGTGGTTTATGGGTTGAATATGTTGGCATGAGTTTACTAATGTTATTGATACCTAGGAGGTATGGATGGTTGGACATATCAAAAAGTTTCATGGATGATATTTTTGATCATGTGGGTTCTTACCTTTGAGGACAACTTGGAGCCTTTGTTATCACTTGGATTTGATTCTTGTGTTCTTTGGATTATTGCATCTTCATTATGGCTTGTTCATTTTCTTCCATTGGTTACATGTTGGAGAATGAAAGGAGTTCTTTCTTGAGATGGTGATCAGTTTGGCTTTATTATAAGTATCTTGATGGAGAATAAGATCATGCTATAGATTCATGAGGTTTCATGTATGGCTATGATGTATTTGAATTTATTGACCCTTATGAAATTCATACAACTAGAAATTGCACCTTGGTGTGCAATGGGTACACCAAAGAGGTGTGGAAGGTAAATTAAGAAAAAAATGGCCTATTTGTTACATATATTAGTGTATTACATGAGATCTTGGTAGGTCATTTAGCAAATGATGTTGTTTGTTCAACAAAGGTGTCAATGAAGATGTGATAGCTTCAAATAAACTATGCATCCACTTATAGGGATTCAAACACAATTGAAACAAAACCTCTAAATCAAGAAGATAATCAAGGTCCATTACCAACATGCCATAATTGCACAATATGGATTAATAATTTTTTTATACAAAATTCAAAGACAAAGTAATTGGCAATTGTAAAGCCAAATCTTATAATCATTTTAACATTCTACCCATGTGTGTAAAAATGGGAGCTTTGGAACATGTATGGTCATTTATCAGCATTCTACCTGCATATGCAAAAATGGGAGCTTTGGTACAGGGTATAGAAATTTATCAAAGAATAAAGTATAAATTTTTGACATATTTATTCGTTCCCCATTTCCTACTTTTTTTCAATTTCCTTTTTGCATGTTTCCCTTGTGTTATGCATCACATGCTAAGCATATATGTAAATATATCTAAAAAGGAGTGTGTAGAAGGAGAAATAAAGAGCTTATTTAAAGAAGAAATTACAGAGAGGACGGTGAACCCAGAAAAAGGTGTTTCTCCTCAACTTAGTGAATCTAGTAATCTTAAGGAAGAAACAAACATTGTAGTGGAAGATGCATGGGTTAAGATAACTAATTTAAATTTTATGGACTGGATGACCTTTTTCACATCCATTGCCTCTTTCATGACTTTTAATATTCAAACCAAGATCTCATTGGAATGTGTATAACAAATCATAGGGTTAAAAATAATAAACTTATTAAGTTAATAAATAATTAATTAAAAAAGTAAAGCTACTTTTTAAGTTATGAAAATTGAAATATTAATTTAAATATAATATAATATACAAATAATATACTATGATATAAAAATATAATAAAAATATAATATAATAACAATAATATAATAATAAAAATAATATTATAATATAACATAATTACATTACTATACTAATAATCAAAAAACAATAGTATAATAATACTATAATATAATAATTTAATGTTATTAGTACTTGTGGTAGGCATAGTACTATTGCAATCAGTTCTTCAACTCATTTTATTAATTAATTATTAATAAATTGGTTTTGAACCAATTAAAAACTAGAATTTTATGTTCATATATATATATTTTTTAAGTGAACATTTAAATACTTAACTTTAAAAATTGTAAAAATTATTTCTCTTCAACATAATTGGCTAAGAAGTTTGGGGTGTTATGACCAAATTTTTAGGGAAGGCAAGGTAAACTATTTTTTTAACATTATTTTAAGAATATTTTTTTCATTTTTAACTTTATTAAGTCATTCATTAAATCTTTGTAAAATAAATGTTACTTATTTTCACATTTTTTTAAGAATGATTTTTTAATGTATGTAATTATTATTATTTTATTAAAGAAAATCTCACAAAAATTAATTAGCTATTTTATAGAGATTTGGATTCACTATTAAAATAATAATAAAATAAAACTTAAATTAAAGCACATCCATAAATTAGCATATAAAATAATCTTCCTAGGGATTTGATTTTAGGCAATAAAAAATAGAAATTTAAATTAAATCTCAAACTATTTGATATTGTCATTTTTTTATTTTCCAAATTTTATTAACTTCAAAACATACATAAATACAAATAAGAATTAAATTAAAATAATTATAATTATTAATAGAATTAAAATATCATAAGGCCCAGTATTCAGGCACTGAATTTAAAAAACACTTATACCTCACACTGAATTAAAAATACTCAGGCCCCCAGCCCTTCTCTGTTTAATTCCACGGGCCCCTGGGCCGGCTCAAATGAAGCCTCTAAAATAATCACCAATTATTAATTAAATTATAATTTAATTTATTATCGGACTATTTATAAAATCCTTCTATGAATTATAATTAGATTAGATTTCTCGCATTAGCCAGCTCAAGGTCACCTTTTGGTTAGAATTTCCAGCCCTGGTGCCTGGTAGCTGAGCTGGTTTGTCCATGGGATTTTGTTCTCAATATCTCAAAGTCTAACTTATTGTGCCTACCAATAATTGCAATTTTGAATTCATGAAATTGAATTTGTCATCAAGAAAATATTTTGAATCTTAAATTATAAATTTAAGAATATATTAATTTGAAAAAAAAATTAAAACTCAACACACAAACAATGGACACCATCTCTGAATTGAAAAATAAACCAATATAAAAACAAATGGAATAATTGAAAATGGAATGGAATGGAATGGAACGGAAATTGAAAATATTTACAAGTAAACTCCAAAGTTAAAAATGTCGAAAGGAACCCGACCATAACCACTTAAATATTAAAATAAAATTAAATTTAATTTTGAATTATTTCTGAAGTTTATTTTAATTCTGAAATAAGTAAAACCATTTAATATATGAACTATAAACATTTATTAATATAAAATATAAATATAAAAAGTAATTTTAATTTTCACTTTTGAACACATTTCTAACCAACAAAAAAATAAATATTTTATAAATATTTAAAAAAAAATTAAAATATCTATTAAAACCTAAACTATATTAAATTTTTGTGATTGCATACATTCAAATTAAACAATTCATAAGAGTCTTGGGAAATAGGGACTCCAATTACAAATTTAAAAATTAAATAAACAGGGGGAAAAAATGTGGTGAAATCAAGGAGGACTGGTAGATGGGTGAGACTTTAACAAAGAAATCTGCTGGCAAAATATCCATAGCAAGGTGGAAAGGAGTAGCTATGATTCAATTTCGATAATCAAGGAGTAGTTATTATGAAAATTCTTGAGGAAACGTGTCCAATGGGTAGTTGTCATATGAAATTAGTAAAAGACATAATTTATCTTTTCTCAAATAAAACACCCAACATAGTTTTAAAAAATAAAAATTCTACTACAAAAAGAATCTAACGGTTGTCAATGCTTCAACTGTCTTGCAAGGGCCATCTTTGTTTGTCCACCATCCATAGACAAAATGAGCTTGTGAAGCTCAAATAAGGAAACGCCTTCAGCATAAAAAAGTGGGAGAATGTTAGGATTATGTTTTGTACACCATTGCATAAATTGATTAATTATAATGTTGTAACTAAATAATTATTTAGTTGTGGTACATCTAAGAAATGTGGTTAGCCACACATAGTAATTATTTGGGACCACTTGTAAGTTGTATTGTAACATTGACTTAATTATTTTATGTGTGGGAGACATAAGATAATAATTTAATATTTAGGGAAAATATTTAATAATGTGAAAACTTAGTATCTAATATTAAGTGATGGATCAATTATTTTTTGTTCTAATGGTTTTGAGGCACATGGTTTTATCTTACCACTTAGTTGTATTTGTGTGACCTTAAGTCTATAAAAGAAAACATATGTCTAGTGGTTAAGGTTGGTTAGGTGAGTGATTTGTCATATTATTGAATCTTTTTTAGGAGAGCTTATGTGATGCAAAATCATTTGGGCAAATGGACAATTCACATCACCCAAAAAAATCTCAGTTTAGTTTTGTTCATTTTAGTTTAAATTTTATTTCAAATTTTAACTAATTTGGATTTATGGTCAATTCAGGAAAAGCGAGGTGACATGGTCATTCCATTAATAAGTATTATATTTCTATATGAAATTTTAAGCTTCATTATCTATTGAATTAAATTTTATTTGGTTCCTAAAAATTGACTCTAGAAATAGGATAATTGTTTAATTATTCAACTTGTTGAGTGTGACTTCTCTGTCTTATTTTAATTACCAAATTAATTTTAATCGAAATGATGAATCATTGGCCTATTGAAAGGGGAGTCGATTCATTTTTTAGGTAAAAAAACTAGAGAAAGAGAGGCCACAAATTGAGAATGGATGAGATCCTATATGTAGAGAAGAGGTGTTGGGAAAATGTGTCTCAACCTTGCAATTATATATAGTATATTGTTGATAGGATGTATATATATTTATATATATTTCCTAGTTACACTAATAAGTGTATACAATGGTAGCATGGGTGGCGTTGAGGAGCAAAATATGAGTGTGTTAACTTTTTCAAGAACTCCTAAAATGGACGGCATACATTAAATAATGATATTATGTTAAATCTAGACCATTTATTATTAGGTGTTAGATCTAATGGCAAATAATTTTTTGGCCTGTCTTGCCCTAGAATGTAACCTTATTTTATGAGGGCATTGTATTACGACTATAGTAAAGAGAGTAACGTATTCTGAGAGTCTAATAGCACTCATGTTATCTCTTGATCTCTAAGTGGTGATAATCCCATGAGAAGCTTGCTCTGCAAGTATATTGTAATCTTTGTGATTTACTAAATAATATATTGGGCAGATTTTGGAGTGTGGAGTTTTTCTCTCAAAAGGGTTTTCCCCATGTAAATCAATTTTTCATGGTATGCATGATATTTGTGTTTATTTATGTTTAAGTTTATGTAATTGTTAAAGATCTATAAATTTTGGCATTATTCTCCTCTCAAGATTAGTGTAGGAAGTTGTTCTGCTACCTTTGCTTCCTTACAAGTAGTATCAGAGCTTGATCACCTTCAGTTTCAATTGTGGGTTGCTGGGCATTCTGAACTAATCTATATTTGAGTGGAAGCTTGTGCAGAAGACACTTTGTGATCTTGTTGCAAGAATTTTCAAATGACAAGTTCATCAGGGAGACTAGAGGTGGAGAATTTTTTTGGAAATAATTTTGAGATGTGGAAGCTAAAGATGGAGGATCTGTTGATAGATTCGAGATCTATGGGATGTTATTGATGAGAATGCGGCAAGGCATGAAGATCCTACTCAAGCAACTCAATACGATGTTATGGACCATAAATCCAAGGGTCAAATTAGATTATGCTTGGTAGAATCAGTTTTAATTAATGTTCATGAAGAGACCTTTGCACAAAAACTATGGAAGAAGCTTCGTGAGATGTATCAAGCCAAATATTTAGTAAACAAGAGGAAGAATTTATATTCCTTGAGAATGGAAGAGGATGGATGAATCAAATACCACCTGGAAGCATTCAATATGTTGGTGGCTCAATTGGCACTCATTGATGTCAAAATGGATGAGGAGAAATGTCAGATCCTACTTTGTTCTTTGTCTGATTCATGGGATTCTCTTGTTATGGCTATCAGAAGCACTTCTATTATTTGAAGATTGAAGATGTGGTGGGTTCTTTTCTTTCTAAAGAGATGAGGAGGAAGGTAACCATCACTGCCAAGGAGTCCCTAAATGTTCATGGAAGACCTAAGGAAAAAGGCAAGAAAAATGACAAGCATGAAAAATCCAAGTCTAGGGGGAGATCTAAATCTCCTAGAAAGTTCAAAGTTATTTGCTGGAACTGTGGTAAGCCTGGACATGTTCGTAAGGAATGCAAAGAAGAAAAGAAGAAGAAAAAGAAGAAATTTGATTCTAATTCTAAGTATGAGAAGGAAGATGGTGACACATCCATTGCAGCTTTGGAAAATCATGCATGTTATGATGCATGGTTAATTGACTCAGGTGCATCCTTCCATATGAACTTTAATAGAGATTGGTTTTGTGAATATGAAGAATTCAATGGAGATAAGGTGTACTTGGGTTATGATTCTCATTTAGACATTGTTGATTGTGGTAAAGTTAGAATAAAGTTTCCTAATGGTAGAATAAAAGGGATTAATGGTGTGTTGTATATCCTTAGATTAGTACAAAATTTGTCATCTATGAGCAAACTAATAGATGTGGGTGTGTAAGTATTATTTTTTGATGCAGGATGCAAGATGGTCAAAGGTGTTATGGTGATTGCTAGAAGTGTCAGATATGGCACATTGTATAAGCATGATGTATGCACTATTGAGTGCAATAGTAGTTTTGTGAAAAGCAAGTATGTGGAAGAAGTAAGGGTTTCACCTTTAGTAGATGGTCATGGATTTTGGGTACCCAAGCGTGCTCTTTCTCTAAGCAATAGATTGGCATTCTTTTAGCATTTTCCAACATTTTCTTCACTCCCAAGTAGCACTTCAACACTCCATCAACTCCACATGGCAAGTGCAAAGCAATCCATAGCAGCATGGGCTTGGAGTCTTATGATACCTCCCTTCATCACAGTTGTGGTTGTGGTGTCATTTCCAAGTCCACATTCTCCTCTATTGGCTAGTGATCTTTTGGGTGGAAGTGGTAATGTTTTACTCCTCTCCTTTGTGATTTGGTTGAGTAGCACTTTATTTTTTTGTAGTGTTTATTGCAACTTCTACTTTCTTTACCTCTTTATTGCATATTTCTATGTCGTTGCTATCTAGTTGTCTGTGGAGGTGGAAACACCAAAATGGGGGTCTAATTGAGGCAGACCCCTATACAACCCCAAGAATTTTCTCCTTATTTCCTATGTGCAGGTGAGTGTATGCATGGAGCTACTTGGAAAACGAAAAGTTTTGTGAGATTATCTTTGTCACCCTAGTTCTTGTTTATTTGCTTTATCACTTTAGTCTTTATTTCCTGCACTTCCTCATTCTATTTTTACTATTTAAATTTACTAGCTAGGTTGTCAATTTATTTTTTGGTAGTTTGTATTGTGTCCATTTTTTTCTAACTGTACAAATTCCAAATCATCCGAGAGACACCAATGCATCATGTTGTCATCCCAGAATTTTACTTTTGTCCTTAGACAAGGAGTTGTCTAAGGCATAGTACTGACTCCAAAAACCAACTCACCTAGCCCAAACCTAAGTTCGGGATCTGCAAAGTGATTGAAGTACATTATAGTCGTCATCATTCTTGATTATGTCATAAAACACCTTTTAGAATGAGGTAAGTTAGGTCATCCCTCCGCTCCCAGCTCTCCATGACCTAGAGCCTTCACATGGTCAGTCCCCCTCTCTTACATTTGCTTAAAGTCTCCACCTCTTTTCATAGAGGAATGAATCTTCAACAATTTGAAGTTTCCTTCATAGGTTAATTTCAATTTGGGATTTCTTCATCAATAGAATCACACATAAATTCCTTTGTATTCACTACAACACAACCCTTTCCAGGTTTAAAACATTCGATATCTGAACCAGATGTTTAGATTTAGAAAATTCCTTGACTCTCTCAAGGTAGTATCGGAGTCTTTAGAAATTTTATTTCTAGCTTCCTATCAGGATGCTTCGTCGTGTAAGCTTAGGTCCACTTCATCTTTTCTCAACAATTTTTCATTCTAATTTTTTTTGTTTTTCTCAAATAATGCACACTAGTGCAGAAATCTCGGATTCACCACCCACATTTAGTGAGAAATTATGAAAGTATTCATGAAATTATGGTAGATCTTTGACAAAACTTGTAAGTTTAAAGAGAACACGGCAAACCCTAAACAACATTTCTAATAAATGAACCACTAACATAGAAGGTAGAATGAAAGATGAATTTTTACTAGCAAAGTATTTTACTCTAATACTTATGATCTGGAACCAAATACTTCTTGATTACTTCCCCAGTAGTATCACCAATCTATTGTTTTTTTTTAGAACTAAACTTAATCTCACCAGATGCCTATGAATTTTTGAAAATTCAATGATAAGTAAAGGAAAGGATTGGCCAACAAAAAAGTAAGGATTACTAGGCCTTTACTTCTACTCTTTAGGCTCTATGAAACCTAGGGGGTGATCTTGACAATGTTCATATGATACTTATATGCCATTTTTATCTTGAAAATTGAAACGAATAGATGCATTCCTATCAGATGCTAATAGATAAAATCCCTCAAGGTTTTGGTTGACCCTTAAATGAATTGCTACCTAATGCAAGGAATGAATGATACCTCATAATTATATTTTGTACTTGAAGGTGTGTAAATAATTTTCATTCTTGTTTTATGCTCTTGGTTAGGTATGAGCTGACTCATTTACATTCGAGATGACCAAAAAAATAGACCAGTGCTTTGTCTTTAGGTAACAGGGTCACATTTGTAACAATTTGTAATAGATTAGCAATTAAAGTCAGCATTTATAGAATATTGACATATTGCATTACAATATTCAACTCACTATGTCAAAAAAAAAACTACTTAGCAATCCTTGAATTTCATCTCACAAAACTATGATCTTATTTAAGCATTTAATCAATTTTTTGAACCAAAGCAAAGATAAAATCATTCATTCAATCAAAATGATAGAAGATAAACAAAATATCCTTTTCCATTTTATTTATAATTTGGAAGATAGAATACATAGGAGAGAAGTTGTTCTCAAATTTGCATCTTCATTCATACATTGTTGCTACTATAAAACTAATTAAGTTCATTACAAATTATAATGTACCCTAGACCTCATACTATTCTATTCATCTGTGCATGAATTGCATGACCACTCCTACATGAGCTCAGTTTTCAAACCTCGGTTACCCAAAACCCCAAAATTCAAACCCTTATAACTGGCCATGAATTCCCATTTATAGAAACATGGAAGCAACAAGCCTCAGGCCAAATTACAGTTTTAGTCACATTTACATTTGACATTTAATTTCATTTCAATTCCAAAACTCCCGAGACGGTTCCATTTGCATTTACAAAGAGGGAGAATTCGCAAAAGGAAAAAATCCTCTCCATCGTAGAAGATTAGCTAGCCTTCCAAAAGGCATCATTTCTCAATACAACAACATCAAAATCTTTTGTCCACATCAACCAAATATTTTTTCCTTATCATCACCTAAGATAAAAACATATACACTCATTGAAGAAGAAAAAAACGTCGTCGTGGTAGCAATGTCCAACACCTCTCCTTCATTTCAGTCATCAAAAACAAAAACACCAAACTGAGACACTACCTTTGCAATTTTTTGGAACCTAAGTATGCATGTCCCCTTCGTCATTTTTTTGAAACTGGAGAAGCTATCTCCCCACCATCAGAATCATCTTGACATGTAAGTGTGAGAATGTACAAGGCATAATTTGAGTCAATATTTGCCTAATCTTCTAAATAGCTAGCCCCACCTTCCATGGTTGTATCAAGATTCCCCATATAAGAATCATAAGCCTTGTGGTACTTATTCTTCTTCTTCTTCCTAGGCTTATCTAATTTCCCTAACTTAATAATCTATCCCCTTAAGGACACAACACCAAGCTCACTCTAGTTAAGAACAACATCCCTACGTCTTAGGTTGTAAATGTTCCTAACACCACCTTTCACGAATTGATTATAGGCTCTCCTCTTGTTTTTTGGCCTTAGAGGAGCTCCTGGTCTACCTTGTTTAGTTTCAGGAGTATCATCCTATGGTTCAAGAATACTTATCCTCCTAGACCTCCTTACTAGTTGGGAAAACTCACTAGGCTTACGCATTCTCATAGAAAATGAAACAAGAGCTATCAAACTTTCAATTGTAGGAAAAGTTTCATTGGTTTGTTCTCAAGTTGAATTTGTAGAAAAAAACCCCCATACCCATGCAATTCTTACTAGCCCAAATGGAAATTGCAAGCAATTAAACCCTCACCATCCCTGGGAATTAAGAA
>VDFB02390622.1:17005-97693 GCA_007258455.2 Sequoia sempervirens | reverse complement strand
CAACTACACAAATTTGAATATTGGTTTTCGATCTCTTTGACCTTTTTAAAACACAATCAATGATGCTCCTCAAGCATCATCTCTTTCGTTTTCATTTTTACTTGGAAACAATGATGACATCTTAAAAAGCTACCACACAATCATCTTCACATTAATCATCATTCATCTACAAACCATCACTTGTCACTATCTTCGTTCTTACTCCCTCAAGTGAATCCACAATGTGTTAGGAGTTGGTGATGAGGGGAATATTCCATCAAACATTCCATCACCCATCACCAATACATGTTTTGGAAGTCCATTTGATATGGTCAATGACCTTAATTGTTTGGAGAAAATAGAACACAAGCAATACATGAAAACAGAGAGTTTTAAGCATGGATTGTTACTCAAGGGAAGTCAATACTTTTTTTGCATTTGATAATTATTAAAAATTATTGGTCAATATCGTAGAGTTGATGAGATACAAGAATTTATCTAAACACTTGTGACTTCTTTCCATGGTTGATCAAAATTATGAAATAGCCCCTTAGCCCATTTTTCATGATCTCTTTTGAGAGAGCCCATGAATTATATTTTTTTGTTTCTTTTTATTGAATACCTCTTTTCTTGATTTAAAAGAGGAGGAAAAAGGCTATATGAAGCCTAGGAATTGGAGCTAAATTAGTCCTCAATTCACTATACCCTTTATGATAAATCTATCTAATCCAAGAAGGACAACTCTTCTAAGTATATTTAAAAACCCACATCATAGGGTTTCTAACCCAAAAAGAACAAAAAATATTTACAAGAGGAATTATTTGATAAAAACATGGGTAATAGATTTAGTTTGAAACTATAGCTATAATACTTCAACTATAGCTATTATAACTGCTTTCTAGCCACCAAGATTCCTCTAGGGGTGGTGGGTCAAAGCATACAATGGATATTTATAGATGACCCTAAATTAATAAAACTACATATAAAAATTACTCTAGAAAGAGCTTTGATACCACATGTAATGAACTTACAAGATAAATTATGTTGAACACAGAAATATTACAAAAGTGAGAAACAAAATGCTTTTATTATCTTCATAGTGTCACTTTGAAGGGAAATCTCTAGATAAAGCATACACTTTGTTAAGTTACAACATTTTCATCAATAAAATTTCTATTTTTTATATATCTTCTCTTATGTGTAACCTTTTCATAAGAAAATTATTCCAAAAAAGGCCCCAAATCCATTATATAGAAACAAAAAAAGAGACAACCAATAGACAAGATTTAGCTTAGAACTCAATGTCAAGTTCGTCATTTTTCTTGATAGTTAATTGATCTTTTTTCTTATGGATAATTTATTATATTTGTACAATAAGTTTTCAATTTTATTTATTGTTGCATACAACCTCTAAAATTTCTATTTATTCCATCCAAGAAAATTAATAGAAATACTCAAACACAAATAATAAAAAATCAAGTATGATAAAAACTAACCACCATGAACCAAAATACAATAAGAAATAATAATGAAGCCAACAAACCCAAACCATATAGAAATTTGGCTCTTGAAGAGCCCTACATGAGCCTAAATATGGCATGAGCATCTTCCTAATGCAACTCTTGACACAACAACAACAACAACCTCAAACAAGTGGGAAGGAAAATATTGTTGTCATTCTCGAATTAAAAATGTGGCAATAATTAAAACTAAAACATAATTAATTGATTAAACCTTTCAAATTTTAAAAGACTATAAAATGAATTGAAATCCTAAACTAGGTCAACCAAAAACTTGAATATTTGAAACTAGTTCACTTTTCCTTAAACCAAAGAGAAATCAACTATCATAACAAAATTTAACACACTTACACCTCTTAATATAAAAAATAAATAAAAATATACAATGAAATTACCTAATATACAATAAGAATTACCACATAGAAATCATCAAGTTGGATCCTTGATAGAAAATAGAGAGCACTTGCATACATGTCTATGAGAGCACTTGCACCTATAACTTCTAATAAAAATGTCGCTTCCCTTTGATGGATGTTCCAAAGCTCCCATTTTCGCACAGGTAGGGAGGACACATGCAAAGGATGTCTAGTTTGGCTTTACACCTCTAGTTGCATTCACTTGAATGTTTCTAAACTCTTTAGAAAATCTATTATGTGCATATTATGTAGTTATTTTATTCCATACATCTTGCACCTGCAAAAAAAAAACAACAAATTAGAGCCCATGACTCATTTTGACCTTGTAGATTGTTCACCAATGTTATCTTTGGCATATTTTTTACCACCTATAGTGAAGAGAACATTGAAGATAAGACATTTGTACCTTGGTTGTACAACATGTGAAGAGTTGTTGAAATATCTAAATCTAGTATTATGATGAAGGCATGTAGGACACATTGGTTTCACATCTGAGTCTTTTAAAACTTTTCATTATTCTTCATATTTCTCCATCTTATTCACAGGTTTTGGAACATGAATCTTATAATTCCTAGCAATCTAAGAGGATTGCTCCATTACACCAAAAGGAAAGTGATCTATTATAAAAGCTTTTCAAAATTCTTCATATCTCCCCATCTTATTCACAAGTTTTGGAACACGAATCTTATAATTCACAACAATCTAAGAGGATTACTCTATTACACAAATCTTATAATATTTAATACATTCTCATGCATCATAGTATATCGTAAGTAATAGATCTCTGATTGTTGTATTTTTCTTTCTATCCGAAAACAACTTCAAATGTTGAAGGACTCTCAACTTAAGTGATCATTTGTGATTTATTAGTAAAATATTGTTTAGAATGAACAAAAATATAATTTTTTTAAAGGAGTAAAAAGAGAAAATAAAAAAGATTACTTCATTCTTGTTTTGCGAGTTATTAAATAATCATTTATGATTTACTAATAAAATATTATTTAGAATAAAAAAAAAATCTAATTCTTTTAAAGAAACAAAATACAAGATAAGAAAAGATTATTTTATACTTTGTGAGTTATTAATTCTTTAAAAAAAAGACACACAAGATAAGAAAGTATTCAATGATTTTACCATTTCCATTGCTATTGTATTTTTTGAGATAAATTCTATATGCTAAAATATTGTCATTTTATTTTCAAGAATAAGATAAATTTGCTCCAAGATATAGATGATTTTAGCAATTTTTTTAAAAAAGTGACCCACAACAATGAAAACAATAAATCAAGAAAAGTAAAAATTTGTGAAGCAAGAAACCAAGCAATAGATAATCTCTTAAAGAGTGGATGCATATGCAATAATAAATTATTATAACAATACCAAGAATAGAATGAGGAAAATCAAAACTAAACAAAAATTAATGTAAAATATTGATCTACAATACAAAGCTCTAGTCTTGATATGAGATCGATACCCATCTCAAACACCTATTATTTAACTTGTAATATAATATGCAATATCATGTTGTTTTAAAAAATAATCTAATCTCATAAACACCACCACACATCCACATTTATTTTAAATATGGAAAAGAAGAACAATAACATGTTAGGTTATAAAATTTCTCATCCATGGTGGATTTATAATAAAATTGTGATGGAGTAACCTTTTTCAACTTTCTCCATATTAAAAACTATCTAAAGCCTCCAATATCTAGAAATAAGCTTGAGAAATACTACCAATGATTTTAAAACTATTATAGAAATGTCAAAATTATCAATATACATGAATGATTTACATTTCAAATCCAATTATCTTATTGAGGCCAACATGCAATAAAATATCCCTTTTTATCTTTCACCTTCCTCAATGGGACATAGTTTTCAAAAAAAAATGAACTAGTCAACTTGTAGCTCTCAAGTTTGACCTTCCAAAGTAACTTAAAATATTAAGTACAAGAGAATCATTTCATCTAAACTTCATAAAAAAATAAAATTAGTCCAAACAATAATATAGATTAACTACTCCCTTATCAAATTTTAAAACATAAACATTAAAAATATCATGAATTAATAATTTAATAGTCAAATAATTTGAAATTAGAAATTTCAATTCATAAATCTTAAAATGTATATTTCATTTCACTTAGAACTCACATAATTAAGTACAAAATTTACAAAATATTGAAAATATTATATACAATAGTGTAGATACAATTAGTTTCTTAGAGCAAATGGTAAGTCTAACTAAAGAATTTCTATTGGTGAACTCTAAATCTAAATCATAAAATTAAGAGAAAATTTTCTTCTAGCATAAGATTTGTTTCCTCTCCTTTGAAAGCCATGTAAATATTTTAGTACCTAACTCATGTCTACTAGGACTCTCTATGAGAGGTTCGATTTCATCATGAATTTCAAAAGTAACTGGCCCAAAATAACTCACTTCTCTTTGTCTATCACCTACAATTATAATCTCTAGATATTGTATTGATCCTCTTCTATTTAAATAATTTGGTGCTCTCTATCCTTCAACTTGACTTTTAAAATCTAAATAACTCATCGATCTTTGTCCCACAACTTGATTTGTAATCTTAGGATATTGTATTGCTCCATATGTATCAACTTGACTTGTAAAACTTGGATAAGTTGATACTCTGGATAATCCTTGTCTCTCATTTTGACTTGTGAAACCCTGCACCATTCTTTGTTTAGGAAAAACACTTGTATCATGTGAAAAAACACCTTGACCAAACCAAGATGGAGTAGAAATTGATAAAGCTAAAGAAGAAGAAGACTGCTAAAATTGAAGAAGATATAGGTAAGTTAATTGTCGTCTCAATGCATCCACCCTGTAAAAAAAAGAGAAAATGCTAGAACTCTCTAAAAGAGGAACATACTTGTAATTGATCAATGGTGTTCTAGGGGCTATAAACTGGAAAGGAAATGGAGTTATATAATGTGGTTGCTATCATTGAGGAGCAACAATTAAGTTAGGATTAGTGTTTTATCCAAAAAAGTTCAATTGTTGTTGTTTTTGTTGTTGTTGTGGAAATTGGGTTCGCTTCAATTGTTGCTCTTGATAATTTGGCTCTCCCATCAGGGGCAACTATGGATAATAATAACCATAATCATCCCTAGTTCTGCTAGACAAAAGCCCATAATCTGTGACGAGAGTGTTAACCCAAGACATAGAAAATCGCACACCAAACAAAGGATTTTACTTTACTCAGGAATATGAACTGCTTACATGCAAAGGATCTCAAATCCTCGAGTTCTGCAATACATGCTAGTTATAGAGATTACAGAAATTCCCCTTTTCCTAGTGTCCACTTTTTTTCCCAAAAAGCTATCAAAAATCAGAAAATCCCCCCACAAATAGATCCTTTTTAGTTTTGGAGCCAAAAAAACATTCAAATTATGAGTTTTGGCGGTTTGGCACATAAATTATAATTTTGAAATTTAAATTTTAAAACCTTATTCAAAAATTAACACATTTTTGAAAGTGCACTAACTTTTGGGAGTCATAACTTTTGATTTGAAACTCTGTTTTTCGAACTATTTGAAGTATTGAAAAGGTCTCAGAGTCAAGAACGTGCTTGAAATCTGCTATATGCCCATTTCAACAAGTTTTGGGGCCGTTTAATGCCTCAAATCTAATCTAGAAGGTTTTCAAGTGCAATTTTAGGAAACTGAAACTGTAATATCTTTCAAACCGGGAATGCTCTTAGCCTGATTCTTTTACCAATGTTCTTATTTTTCTGTTCAGAATCCTCCCATATAATTTTTGTCCCTAAATACCTTCAAATTCCAATACCTGCTAAACATAGTAGTTGACCAAAAAAAGCAAAAAAGCAAATCTGAAATTTGAGAATTACATTATGATGAAAAGGGTATTCAACATTGCAAAAAAGGCTAAATTAAAGTAAAGACATTTTTGGGTGATGTAGGATTTCCCTTACACCACTGGATGCTCCTACATCAATATGGCCTCCTACGTTTTGTCTCAAGTTCTAACTGGGTCTCCTCCATTAGTCATTTTCACCTAGTAGATTACTCACCAATGCCATCTTTGGCATTTTGTTTACCACCTAGAGTAAAGAGAACATTGCAGTTAAGAAATTTGTACTTTAGTTGTACAACATGTGAAGAGTTGTTGTCGAAGTATCTGAATCTGGTATTACGTTGGAGGCATGTGGGGCATACTGGTTTCGCATTTGAGTCCTTTAGAGCTTTTCACAACTCTTTGTATCTCTCCATCTGATTCATAGGATTTGGAACACAAATCTTATAATTCCCAACAATCTGAGTGGATTGCTTTATTTTAGCATAAGGAAAGTGATCTCTTATAATCTCTAATACATTCTCATCCATCATAGCATATGATAAGTAACAGATCTCTGATTGATAGATTTTTCTCTCTACCAAAATCCAACTCCAAAAGTTGAAGAATTCTCAACTTAAGTAATAATTTGTGATTTATTTTTAAAACAACTCCAAAAAGTTGAAAGAATTCTCAACTTAAGTAATCATTTATAATTTATTAATAAAATATTATTTAGAATGAACGAAAATCTAATTGTTTTAAAGCCCTAAAAAAAGATAAAGAAAAGATTACTTTATACTGACTTTGTGAGCTATTAAGTAATCATTTGTGATTTATTAATGAAATATTGTTTGGAATTAACAAAAATCTAATTGTTTTCAAGCAATAAAAGAGAAGATAAGAAAATATTACTTTATACTTGCTTTGTGAATTATTAATTGCTTTAAAAATAAAACAAAAAACACAAGATAAGGAAGAATCCAATGATTTTACTATTTTTATTGTTATTTTATTTTCAGAAATAAATTTGCTCCCAGATAAATTCTCCATGTTGAAATATTTCCATTTTATGTCCAAAGATAAGATAAATTTGCTCCATGATTTTAAAGATTTTATCAAGAAAAAGCAACCCACAACAATGCAAACAATAAATCAAGAAATGTTTTAAGAATAACAAACTCAGCATAACCCGGAATGAAGACTCTGTGTTAGTTGCAGCTGGTCTTTTTGTTTGACCTTCGGCTGGTTTTTTGATTGACCTTCCTGGGCTTTTGTGGTTGGCTGCTGCTTTTTCAGGTTTTTTTCCTTCTGTGCTGCCTATTTTCTCTGTTGGACTTTTTTGTCCTCTCTCTTTTATTATAAGGTGGTTTTGGGTCCGTGTAAAACCTGTTTTTCCCTTTATAAAAGCAAACTCAGCATGACTCCATTCCCAGATAGACAATGTTACTAGCAGCTTCATTCAACGTATATCATTTTTCATTCTTCGTATCCTTTTAAATCTTCAAAGCTTAGTTGAAGCAACTCACAATAATCTTCTGGTATATACCTTTCACATCTCACAGCATAGATAACAACATAAAGCAAGCCGCAACTATCAATATCGACACACTTCAACCAAACAAACAACTCACAAACTCAGTTTGCATATCCTCACCCGCACATCAAATTCTCCTATCAGACTTCTCTCTACCCGACTCAATTTCCTCCACCCGTCACCTACGAACATAGGCTTCAAAAAAAAATCACAACGGTATCTAATGAATTTAAACGCTGGTGGAAGAAATAAATGCCTTCTTCAGATAACTGTCGCCTAGATACAAAGAGCTGCCATAATAAAGAAGCCACACAAGCATACATAACAGTCACGATACCATTTTCAGAAAACCCGACTATCTATGAACACAACAGATTTTCAACCTATTAAAGATTTTAATGGCACAACTTCAATAATGAAAATCAATGCTGCCAGAAACATAACATATTCAATTTTTATGACTCCCGATAGCATGTGAGCACAATGCTCAAAATGCCAAGAAGCCGACGGTAGAGAAAACGTCATTAACTTCATCGGCCGTTATTGAAAGCACATACGCTCTCGTATCTCTCAAAAGAAGGAGCGAATATCATTTCTATTGTTATTTTGTTTTCTGAGAAAAAATTTTCATGCTGAAATGAAAAATTTATCATTTTATTTTCAAGAATAAGATAAATTTATTAAGATACAATGATTTTAGCAATTTTACCAAAAAAATAAAAAATGAAAATTGATCCCCAATAATGTAAACAGAATAAGATAAATTTGTTAAGATAGAATAATTTTACCATTTTTACAAAAAAAAATAAAAAATGATCCCCAACAATTAAACAGTAAATCAAGAAATGATGTAAAAATTTGTGAAGCAAGAAGCCAAGCAATAGATAATCTTTTAAAAAGTGGATGCATATGCAATAGTAAATTATTATAACAATACCAAGAATAGAATGAGAAAAATCAAAACAAAACAAAAATTAATGTAAAAAATTGATCTACTATACAAAGCTCTGAACTTGATATGAAATCAACACCCATCTCAAACACCTATTATTTAACTTGTATTATAATATGCAATATCATGTTGTTTTAAAAAATAATCTAATCTCATAAACACCACCACACATCCACATTTATTTTAAATATGGAAAAGAAGAACAATAAAATGTTAGGTTATAAAATTCTCAACCATGGTGGATTTATAATAAAATTGTGATGGAATAACCTTTTTCAACTTTCCTCATATTAAAAACAATCTAAATCATCCAATATATAGAAATAAGCTTGAGAAATACTTCCAATAATATTTAAAACTATTATAGAAATAATATTCCATATGTCGAAATTTTCAATATACACAAAAGATTTACATTTCAAATCCAATTATCTAATTGAAGCCAAGATGCAATAAAATATCCCTTTTATCTTTCACCTTCTTCAATGGAACATAGTTTTCAAAAAAAAGTGAACTAGTCAACTTGTAGCTCTCAAGTTTGACCTTCCAAACTAACTTAAAAAATTAAGTTCAAAAGATTCATTTCTTCTAAACTTCATAAAAAATTAAATTAGTCCAAACAATGATATAGATTAACTACTCTCTTCTCAAATTTTAAAATATAAACCTTAAAAATATCAGGAATTAATAATTTAATAGTAAAATGATTTGAAATTAGAAATTTCAATTCATAAATTTTAAATTGTATATTTCATCTCACTTAGAAATGCGATAATCAATTCACAAAAATTATTGAAAATATTATACACAATAGTGTATAACAATATGCAATTAGTTTCTTAGAGCAAATGGTAAGTCTAACTAAAGAATTTCTGATGGTGAACTCTAAATCTAAATCAAAAAATAAGAGAAAAATTTCTTCTAGCATAAGACAACTACCTATTGTTTCCTCTGCTTCGAAAGCCATGTAAAGATATTAGTACCCAATTCATCTCTACTAGGACTCTTTGCGAGAGGTCCGAGTTCATCCCGAATATCAGAAGTAGCTGACCCAAAATAATTCACTTCTTTCTGTCTATCACCTTCACTTATAATCTCAGCTGGATATTGTACTGATCTTCGTCTATTTAAATAATTTGGTGCTCTCTGTCCTTCAACTTGACTTGTAAAATCTAAATAACTCATCGGTCTTTGTCCCACAACTTGACTTGTAATCTCAAGATATTGTACTGCTCCATATGTCTCAACTTGACTTGTAAAACTTTTTGGGTCCTAGACCTAATATTGAAGTTGTAAGGGAGTTTGTTAAGAATAAATGGAAAACCAGTGGACTGGTTTCAGTGGCGGCGCTTCCTAGAGGCTTTTTTTCCTTTCAGTTCACTTGCAAAGAGGACTCCAAGGCTGTCAGGACCGGTGGCCCCTGGGTTATCGTAAAGTCTTCCTTGGCCCTGAAGAAGTGGTCTTCTAGGGTTGATCTGTCTGACTCCATCTTTGAAATGGTGTCGGTCTGGGATAGATTGCTTGGTCTTCCTTTGGAGTATTGGAATACGAATATTTTCAATGGGATTGCTAGTTCTTTTGGAGAACTTTTGTCCATTGACTTAATGACCACAATAACCATAGCTAGAAAGTGTTTGGTCTTTGCTAGAATCTGTGTTGGGGTTTCTCAAAATGCTGATCTCCCTTCTTCAATTGACATCCGATCCAAGTTGAGGGTTTGGAAGCAAGCTATTGAATTCAAGACCACACCCTTTGTTTGCTTTAAATGTCGAAAGTCTAGGCATTGGGTGAAAAAGTGCCTGAGTAATAATAAAAGTGAAAAGGAGAAAGTTGCCAACCCTAAGAATGTTTGAAGAAAAAATCTAAGGAGGAGAAGCAAATTTCCGTCCCAGGTGCGAAGGAGAATATTGAAAGGCACACTTCTGCTCAAGATATGAAGGAGAACCATAGATGTTCGCAAAAGGATGCTTGCCCTGGTTTAGTTTGCACTTGCTCTTCAGATCCTAAGGATCCTAAATACTTGATTTCACCACAGGTGGATAGAAAGGTAGAAACTTATTCTGTGGAGGGAGCCCGAGATACTTAGAAGAAGGTTGAAATAAGTGGTGAAGAAATGGGTTTTGTTTCACCTTCACCTTTGGTGATGGTTGGTAGTATGAATGTTCCTGGTCTGGAGGAAATACCCATAAGGGCTTGTCCTTGGAGATAGGAATACTTGTCCCTTCTCCCTCTCCTACTGATAACCCTTGCTCAAAAAGGCACAGGATCTAGAGAACGCCACTTTGGAATTTGTGAAGGATACTTATCAGACCCAAAGCGTGAAAATGAAAACACCTAATGTCAATACTTCAGAAGCCAAGAATGGCTTAATGGATACCCTTCCTTGGGATCAGAGGCTGTTTCCTGAGAAGGACTGGGAATAAGGAAGAGAGCTAGAAAGCTAAGATGAGACTGAATGGGAGGAGGTTATTTCACATTCAAGGTCAAAGAAGGAAAAAAAAAAAGAGGATGGAAACCTCAAGTGGAATGATCACCAGAACTAGGGCCAAGGTAGATTGTGGGAATACTAAGCCTTGCCAGGGAAGGAGATTAGAAAAATGGCAAAGGGAACAAGGCAGCCTTCAAGATATAGCGGATGGGATCCAAATGACCATCCCGGAGATACTTCAATCCCCAGGTAAGAAATAAAAATCATGTCATGGAATATAAGAGGGCTGAATAGCCGTCATAAAAAGGATGTTTTGCAAAATTTTGTTAGGGGCCACAAACCTGATATTCTTCTTGTTCAAGAAACTAAAATGCCTAAAGATAAAGTAGAATGCTTTAAAAAATTTCAGAATTGTGGGGCTTACAAAAATAGTTATGTGGGTGCTTCGTGGGGAATTGTTACTTTTTGGAACAAGTTGTTTATTAAAGGTGAGCCCTTAATGGAGAATGGTAATTTAGTTGCCACCAGATTTACCCACATAAGAGGCAATTTTTGTAGGATTCAATCCAATATATGCCCCGAATTGTAAGAATGCTAGAAATTCCTTTTAGTGTGAGTTGTCTGGTTTTCGAAAATGTTTTTCTAATGAGCACTGCGTGGTCATGGGAGACTTCAATACTCCTCTCCTGAATGATAAAAAATTTGGGGGTTCTCAAATTAACTGGGATAGTATTTTAGGTCTCTCCAACTTCATTAACAGTAATGCCTTGATAGACCTTGACCTACAAGGTGCTTCTTATACCTGGACTAATAGGAAGATAGGACCTAATTTGATCCAAGTGAGACTCGATAGGGCCCTTGTTTTTGGTCAATGGTTTATAGACTATTTTTGTGCTTTGAGAGCTTTATCAAGGGTAGGATCTGATCATTTTCCCATTTTTCTAATAGCAGATCCTACTAAGGTGAAAAAGAACTCCCCTTTTAGATTCAAATTTTTTTGGCTATCTCATCCTCGAATCTTTGAGGAAATCAGTAGATGGTGGAATATTGATATTACTGGCATAGCTATGTTTAGGATTGCTAAAAAATTAAAGGAAGTGAAAATTAATTTGAGGAGATGGAAAAAGGATGCCTTTGGGAATATTTTTGGAACTAAGATGGAAATTCAGGGTAAAATTCAGGAGATCTAGGCTAATATCCAGAAATGGGGGTACATTGATAATTACAGAGAAAAGGAAAATGAACTTCTCATTCAATTGCATGACATCATTGCTAAAGAGGAAGTTTTTTGGTGGCAAAGATCTAGAGTGTCTTGGTTGACTGAGGGAGATAGGAACACCAGATTTTTTCATCTGTCTACCTCGAAACATAGGGCTGCTAATAGAATCGCTTACATTGATTTTAATGGGACAAGGTTTGAGGAGGAAGATGATATCAAGAAACAAGCTATCCTTTTTTTTAGCAATCTTCTTTCTTGCAATGGAGAGATTGTTCCTGAACCTCAAGATTCCTTGATTGAGGCTATACCCCAGGTGATTGGTCACAATGAAAATTCTATGATCACTGCTATTCCTTCCAAGGATGAAATTATGAAAGCTATTTTCTCTTTTGATGGCAACGAAGCTCCTAGACCAGATGGTTTTCCCTTATTCTTCTTCCAAGTGTTTTGGGAAATTGTTGAGGTGGATGTTGAGAATGCTATCAAGGAATTCTTTGGATCAAGATGTCTTTTGAAAGAACTTAATGCTATTTTTGTGGTCCTTATTCTAAATAAACCTGGGGCTTCAGAGTTTTAAGCTTTTCGGCCAATCAGCCTATGCAATTCTATCTATAAAATTATTTCGAAGGTTTTAACTACAAGAATACTTTCTGTACTTCCTCAAATGATTGCTCCACAGCAGAATGGTTTTGTGCTAGGTAGGTACATTCTAGACTCTGTTATCACTATTCATGAGAATTTACATTCTTTAATGGTATCGAAGACTGAAGGGTTCATTCTTAAATTGGACATTTCCAAAGCCTATGATCGGGTTGAGTGGAATTTTTTATTTAAAATCCTAGTCAAGTTTGGTTTTAATAAAAGAGTCATTCAGTTGGTGAACCAGCTTGTTTCGATAGTCACTTCTTTTGTCATTGTGAATGGGTCACCTTCGAGGTTTTTTCAGACTTTTAGAGGCCTTAGACAGGGAGATACTCTCTCTCCTATTCTGTTTACAATTTTGGCTGAGAGTTTGGGAAGAAATATTAAAAAGCTTATTGATCAAAGATCCCTTGCTGGTTTAAGACCTTCCTCTTCTCTTCTAACCTGTTCCCACCAACAATTTGTTGATGACACCATTCTCATGGGAAGATCTACTGTAGTTGAAGCTAAGACTTTCAAAAGAATTCTGAATCTTTATGAACCTGCTTTTGGGCAAGTTGTTAATAGGGCTAAGAGTTCAATTTTCTTCCTCAATACTCCGGAGCATAGACAAGTTAAACTTGCTTGGATTCTTGGATGCCGAATTGAGCCTCTTCCGTCAACCTATCTTGGTTTGCCTCTTTGCATTAAACCCTTGGACTCATTCGGGATCTCTTTGCTTGAAAAATTCAATAAGAAGCTGTCGGGGTGGAAAGGAGCTCTTCTCAGTCAAGCTAGAAAAATCCAGCTCTTAAAGACTACTTTATAAAATCTTCCTATGTATGCTCTTAGTTTATTTAAAATTCCTGCTAAGTATGCTGAGGCCATTGAAAAAATTCAGAAAAGGTTTCTTTGGTCTGGTGTGGAGGATAAGAAGAGAATGCCACTCGTTGGATGGGATCTGGTTTGTAGACCTAAATCGAGAGGGGGCCTAGGCTTAAGGAAAATTAAAGTGCTGAATTTATCCCTTCTTGCTAAACAGCTTTGGAGAACTCTTACTTTGAGAGGGGAATGGCGAGATACCTTAAAAGCCAAATATTTTAGCAACTATGAGTCTCTTAATGAGGTTATAAATTCTTCTCTTTTACCTCGTGGGTCTGTTTGGTGGAATGATATGGGCAGAGGTAGAAAGTTGCTAGAAATGGGAACGGGTTGGCTGGTTGGAAAAGGAAATTATGTTAGGTTTTGGGAAGACAGATGGCTTTTTAAAGATCCGTTAATTAGAAATGAGAAATTTAGTAAATGGATGAATGATTGTAAAAGGGAATTCGGGGTCTTGGTTAAAGATTACTGGAGGAATGGGGGTTGGGTTGATTTGAAGACCATCAGTCAGGATCTTAGCCCTGTTCAGTTGGCCTTCAGGGCCCTAAGACTTGCTCAACACCAGGTGGATGATCTTGCTGTTTGGTTAAACAATCCGTCTGGCATTTTTTCAATTTTTTCTGCTAATTCTATGCTAGCTAGTCTGATGGAGCCTTCACCCTTTTGGGCTAAGGCTTGGATTAATCACCTGATTCCTAAAATCAATATTTTCTATTGGATAATGCTACAAAATAAGATTCTCACTTTGGAAAATCTTGGAAAAAGAGGAATTCAATTACCTAATAGGTGCTACATGTGCAGGAATGATGCTGAGACTGTTAATCATCTTTTTCTTCATTGCCCTTTTGTTTCACATATATGGGGTAAAAATTTTGCGCTTCTTGATTTGGTTTGGGTTTCCCCTGCTTCTGTCGAAGACTTTTTTTTGCAATGGAAAGCTCCTTGAAAAAATCTTTTTGTGTGAAAGCTCTGGTCTTTTGTTCTACCTTTTGTGTCATGGAATATTTGGAAGGAAAGGAACAATAGATTGTTTAGGGAAAAAGAGAAATTGGAGGGGGAATTGTTTGAAAAAATCGTAAGGGCAATAAAGGAAAATTTATCTTTAATCCCTAGAAAAATGGTTGATAAAGCTAATTGGTCTCCTTTCGATATTGCTACGATTGAAAAGTGGAACTCTAAATTAGTTGTGTTAAATGTCCCCAAGCCTGATGTTTGTGGGAGGGAGAATGCTAGTTGGTCTTTGCCGCCTTTGGGCTGGTTGAAAGCCAATTTTGATGGTGCTGCTACAGGAAACCCTGGGAAAGTTGGCAGTGGGTGTGTTTTAAGGGACAACTTGGGGGATTTTATTGCGACTTTTGCTGTGGACATCAGCACCCAAACTAATCATGTTGCGGAAGCTATAGGGGCTTATCATGTGGTTAACTTAGCTTTCAAGATGAACACAAAATGTCTTTGGTTGGAGGGTGTTTCAATGAATATAATAAATTGCATTCTTGGGCTTACCCCTCCCTATTGGACTATTAAAAAGTGGATCGAAGATACAATAATCTTATTAAGTAAATTCGATAAAGTGAAAGTGTCCCACACCTACAGAGAAGCCAATAGGGTGGCTGATTACTTCGCCAATGAAGGGGTTAAGAAGGGTGGGGATAACACATTGAGGAAGAATGACTACCTCCATTCTAAGGTGAAAATGCTAATTTATTATGATTCAATGCATGGAAGAGAAGCTTGTCTTCGTCATGATGAAGAGGATAAAGATTAGGTACGTCAATTTCATTAGATTTGATGGGACCGACATCATTTTATTTTTCAAGAAGATTCTCCGGCACACTTTCTGGGTATTTAATAAAATATGCTTAAACAAGACCCAGAGTAACTATAGGGTGTGGTATAACAGAGCTTTGAAGATGGGGGGAGAGAGAAAATGTGTGGAGCCGAGCAGCTATCAAGAGCATAGAAAGAATGCTAAAGACTGGAAAAGAATTGAAAAGGGAGGTTTAGTCCCATTTTTGGAAAAGCTCCATGGTACTGACGAGGGGATGTTGGACTATTTTGCCAAAAATTGAAAAAATGGTGAGATCATGTTGTTTGGTAGGAATGTTAAGCTGAATGAGGAAATAATTAGTGAGATTATTGGTCTTTTGACTGAGGGAGTGAAATTTTATCGGGACCGTCGGTTCTCTGATGAAGTGGTCATAATATTTTCTAAAAAAGACAAAGAAGGCTAAGTTGGTTAAGGTTGCCAATAGCTACTTTGATGTGGAGTCCATTAAATCAATTTGGATGAAAGTTTTAGGAGTAATAATGGAGTATATCATGGTTGATGGGTGCTTCACTAGGGCGTATGGTTATCACTTTGTCATTCTAAACCATTTTCGTCACAAGGTTCGTATTTCTTTGCCTTTTTACTTATTCTCTTCTTTGAAGAATTGCCTTGATGAAGTTGAAAGAAACCCTAGGAGGACTTCTATTATTCACCCTGGTCTTGTCAGGCTCATCTATGAGCATTATCAAAATTTACCTGCTTTGCCAAAAATTGTTGATATTGGGGAATTGGATGATGAGGATACTGAAAGTAGTAGGGAGAACGACCCCCTGGCCCCTCCTACTTGTGCCCCTATTGGTCCTAATACCATTGCTCCCCAGTCCCTATTTTGTCGGAATGCCCTTATAGATTCTGCTCTGCCTTCATGTCCTAATCTGTAGCCTTCGCATGATTGCCCTATCCTGGGTTTTGACTCGCCACCCTGTCTTAATCCCTAGCCATCTCCTGGCTACCCTACCCCAGGTTTGGTCTCTGGTTTTAAAGGTACCTCTGTTACGAAATTAGTCTCATACTCTGGGAATTCTATGGAAATTCTTTCTAATAAATCTATGGTCAGTAAAGAGTCGGCCCCTAGTGCCCCTACGTTTGGAAGAATTGGGAATGCCCCTAATGATTCCCCTAATCAGGAAGAAATTAATTCTGCCCTAAATAAGCTCAAGCTAGAGGACATTGTGAGTGTGGCAGAAAAAAGTACGGATGGCCTTTTCACTATTCTCAAGTGGACCCAGAAGGAAGTATGTGATTTAAAAGGTCGTAATAGAGATCTCAGCAACAGAGTCATGGATTTGGAGCAGAAGATTAGCTGGAGTAGTAAAGAGAATGAGGGACAGGAAACCCCCTTACCAAGGAAAAAATAGCATTTGCATGAGGAAAGATTAACTAGGCTCGACTGCAATATATCCAAGATAGGCCAAAATATTAGGGCCACTGTGGTGAACAATCACAAAATTTCTAGGCATAACACCATTATCATCAATGCTATGGTGGAAAAGCTAAAAAAAAATCAAAAGGGCTCGCTGGTCGTGGATTTGGATGTGGACAGAGGTTGTAGCAGATCTGCTGTTGAAAGAATTTTGACTTGCACTCGAGATAATACGAAGAGGAAAACCCCGATTTCTTCACATACGATTCAAATCCTCAAACAGGGGTTACAGGATATGAAGGATGTTGAAAAAGAGGCCGAGGAGTTGATGAACACCTTGGAGTAGTGCGGTGGTGTTTGTTTCTGGTTTTTTGGTGGTCCTTTTTTTTGGACCCTGTTGTCTCTTTGTGTTGTCGTTTCTTTTTTGGGACAGCTTTCTATTTGTTTGGACTTGTTTTGCTCTATCTTTTGTTGTTTTAACTTTGTGGTTTCAGGTCCCTGTAAAACCTATTTTTTTCTTTTCAAAAACTTGACTTGTAAAACTTGGATAATTTGATTATCTGGATAATCCTTGTCTCATTTTGACTTGTGAAACCCTGCATCATTCTCTATCTAGGAAAATGATGCAAGAGCATCTAGTGGTGTAAGGGCAATCTTGCATCACCCAAAAATAGTTAAATTTCAAGTTTCTCAGTTTTTAGATGTTTTTACATTTTTGGATACCCTTTTCATCATAATGAACTTCCCAATTTATGGTTTTTATTTTCTATTCATGGGTGGAAAGATATTGTAGTTTTAGTTTCCCAGATTTGCACCTAAAAATCTTCTGAGTTAGATTTGAGGCACTTAGATTTCCTGGATCAGCCCCAAAACTTGCCAAAATTGGCATAGAAAATTTCAAGCATGTTGTTGACTTTGTGACCTTTCCAACGGTTCAAACGATTTGCGAATCGGAGTCCCGGATCAAAAGTTATGGCCCCGAGAAGTTGGCGCACTTTCTAGAAGATACAATTGCAAATGTTCTTTTGAAATTTGAACTTCAAGTTGTAATTTTTTGGCGCCAAACCGCCTAAACTCAAATTTGAATGTTGTTTTGGCTCCAAACTAAAGAGGAGCTCTATTTATGGGCGGGTTTCTAATTTTTGAGTAACTTTTTGGGGACAAGTTCGCATATTGGGAAAGGGTTATTCTGTAACTATCTATAACTTACATGTGTTGTAGAACTTGGGGATTTGAGATCCTCCGCATGTAAAGAAGCTTCATTTTCTGAATAATAAAATTATTCTCTTGTTTGTGGGTTATTTTCTGTGTCTCGGGTTGTGCCCTCATCAAGTGGTATTAGAGCGGGTTTTCTTGAGCATGTGGACAGATAGTCGATCGTGAGGCAGTTCGCACCAGGACTGTGGTTGTGGGTCGGGGTCAAGAAAGATGCCTCAAAGAGTGATGCTTAGTAGGCATGGTGGTGCTAGAGGTAGTCGAGGTGGCAGAAATGCTAGTGGAAGAAATGCACTGGCAGCCCTCCAGAGACAGATTGATGCGTTACAAGAGCAGTTGAGAAGAGGGTTAAACCCAAGGGAGGAAAGTGAGGATGAAGAGGAGAGGAAAGTTTCAAATCACGAGGAAAGAGGGAAAGAAAAATTACTTAAGACCAATCACGGCTAATAAGAGGTCATTTCAAAGATGGGGAGAAAACACCCAAGCGAGGAGAGTCCCTAATAGTTATTACGGAAGTCTGAATTAGCGAAAGAGTTGAGTCATTTGGATCAACGAGCAAGAAGAGTATTTCGAGTATGAAGAAGTAGAGGACCCAGATTGGGTTAAGTTTGCAAAAACAAAGCTAAAGGGCCACACAAATATTTGGTGGAAAGAAGTCTAGTTGGAGAGAAATCAAAGAGGAAAATGAAATATCACGGATGGGACCATGGTAGAAGAGAAACTAAAGAAGCCAGTTCATACCCGGTGGACTACAAGTTAGATCTATTGAAGAAATTGCAAGGGTTGAAGCAAGGAAGCAAATCGTGAAAGAATATAATGAAGAATTTCACAAGATAATCATCAGAACGGGCCACACAGAGGCTAATAAGGAGAAGGTAGCCCGATATCTTAATGGGTTATGACCGAGCATTCGGGAGGAGTTAAGCCTAGTCAGAATGACCACCATTGAGGATGTGCATGAGACATGCGGAAGGTGGAAGGGTGAACAAAGATTTGATGTAAGCAAAAGGATGAGGAGGTCAAAGCGGAAGGAAATGGAAGACCTTCAAGGAAGCCCCGAAATGATGAAAAGAAAAGTGAAGATGTGGAGTGCAGGCCCGAGCCAAAGTGACAACTTCTACCCACCCTCATGATCAAAACATTGGTGATCAAAGAGATAGAGGATGAGGGAGATATGGACAAGGATCTAGAAGAGGTGGTTTCAAAGGAACATGTTTCCAGTGTGGTGAAGAAGGGCATCGAGCCCATGAATGTCCACAACACCAAGGAAGGGCAGATAAAAGGCCAGAAGGTCATGGAAGGGTTGCACATGCAGATGAGGAGGCCCAATCTGAACATTTTGATGATGCTGAAAGGGGAGAAGCCCTAGTGATTAGGAGAGCCCTGGTGACTATGGAAAAGGAACCAAAACAAAGGAAGAATCTATTTCTCACAAGGTGCAAGTGTGAAGAAAAATGTGTGATGTCATTATTGACGGTGGGAGCACTGATAATCTGGTGTCAGAGGAGATGGTCACAAAGTTGAAGCTGAAGAGGGAAAGGCACCCGCATCCGTATCGGATTGCCTGGTTGCAGAAAGACTACAAAGTTTTGGTCAATGAGAAGTGCCTAGTAAAGTTCAAGATCGGGAGCTACCATGATGAGGTACTATGTGATATCATCCCCATGGATGCATGTCACATGTTGTTGGGGAGGCCGTGGCAGTTCGATAGGCGAGCTATACATGATGGCCATGCAAACACTTATTCCTTGACAAAGGATGGGGTTCGTCACAAGTTGAAACCCCTGAAGGAGACCGAAGAAAAGGCATGCAGTAGTGCTAGAATTTGTTATGTAGATGGAAGAAATTTTTTAGAAGGTATGAGGCATGAGTGTGTGTGTTATGCATTGATTCCTAGAGTGAGTAAGGATGATAGTGAGAAGGTTCCAGAAGAATTTTATGGGATGTTGGATGAGTTTCAGGATATTATTTTGATAATGTACTTGAGGGTTTACCACCAATTTGGAATGTTGGAGGAGTTTCAAGAGTTGTTGAGAAAGGGTTTGATATGGGAGAGTTTGAGTCCATGTGCAATACCTATAGTACTAGCACCAAAGAAGGATGGGGAATGGAGGATGTGTCCAGATTCCCGAGCCATAAACAAGATAACAATCAAGTACAGATTTCCCTTGCCAAGGATGGATGACCTGATGGACTATTTGAGTGGAGCTCAGTACTTCACAAAGATTGATCTGAAGAGTGGATATCACTAGATCCGGATTCGAGAGGGAGATGAATGGAAGACTGCCTTAAAGACCAAAGAGGGCCTGTACGAGTGGTTAGTCATGCCTTTTGGGCTAACCAATGCACCGAGCACATTCATGCAACTTATGAATGAGGTACTAAAATAATTTCTAGGAAGTTTTGTTATTGTGTATTTAGATGATATTTTGATTTTCAAGAAGACGTTGGATGAGCATCTAATGCATATTCGGAGAGCCTTTGAGAAGTTAAGAGAAGAGAAACTATTGATTAATCTAAAGAAGTGCAGTTTTGTGAAGAGGGAGTTAGTGTACTTGGGGTTTGTTGTCTCAGCAGAAGGTCTCAAGATGGACACAGAAAAGGTGAAGGATATTATGTAATGGCCTACCCCAAGAACTGCTACCGAGGTGAGATCTTTCCATGGTTTGGCTAGTTTTTATAGAAAGTTCATTAAAAGCTTTAGTAGTATTTGTGGACCCCTGACTAAAACAATGAGAGGGGATAGAAAAGAATTCAAGTGGAGCAAATGAGCGAAAAAAAAGTTTTGAACTATTGAAGCAAAAAGTGACAGAGCAACCTATTCTAGCCCTCCCAGATTTCAACAAGGTGTTTCAGGTGGATTGTGATGCCAGTGGTTGTCCCATTGGAGCAGTGTTGAGCTAAGAAGGTAAGCCCATTGCCTATTTCAGTGAGAAGTTAAATGATGCCAAGAAAAGTATTTTTTATGTATATGATCAAGAATTTTATGCAATAGTTCAAGCATTAAAGAAATGGGAGACATTCATTTCTGCCGCTGAATTTGTTCTATATATCGATCATCGTGCCTCATAGCATCGGCAAATAGTTATGTGTCTAAATTAGAGGCATATGAACAGGTAGAGTTTTACAGAAAGCATACCTTATTTGGAAACATAGGAGCAGTCAAATAGGCTGTAGGATGCCTTAAGTAGGAGGCATACATTGATGAAAAAGATGCAGATTGAAGTGGTTGGGTTCAATGAACTTAAGACACTGTACACAGAAGATTTTGATTTCACAGAGGCTTGGAAAGCTTGCAAGGAACTTGTTATAGTGGACAGGACAAGGTGGCTAGATTTCATAATCCAGGATGGCATGTTATTTAAGGGAAGTCAATTATGTATCTTGAGGAGTTCCATGAGGGAGAACTTGATAAAGGAGAAGCATAGTGGAGGAATGGAAATTTTGGTCAGGATAAGACCATTGCCACTATTAGTGAGCATTATTATTGGCCTCACTTGTCATAGGATGTGAAGAAGTTTGTACAAAGCTGCAGGGTATGTTAGATGGCTAAATGAGTGAGCTAGAATATTGGCTTATATCAGCCCTTACCTGTACCAGAGAGGCCATGGGAGGATATAAGTATGGACTTTGTTCTTGGTTTTCCAAGGACACAACGAGGGAATGATTCAGTCTTTGTGGTGGTTGATAGGTTTTCGAAGATGGCATATTTCATTCCATGTCAGAAGACCCATGATGCAGTCCACATTGCTGACTTGTTCTTCAAAGAGGTGGTGAGGCTACATGGTCTGCCAAAGAGTATTGTTTAGATCGTGACACCAAATTTGTTTTTGGAGGACCTTGTGGAAGAAGCTGAAGAAAAGAGTTGAAGTTCAGTTCTGCACACCATCCAAAACAGATGGGCGACAAAGGTTGTTAATAGGAGTCTGGTAACCTACGAAGATGTTTGGTAGGAGATAAACCCAAGGGATGGGACTTGATCTTACCCCAGGCAATTTTCTTACAACAATTCTCAATAATAGAAGCATCGGTAGATCACCATTCTAGATTGTGTATGGAGGTGTGAACAACTCTAGAATTGAGGAAGCTTGGACCAAGAGAACTAAATAGTGCTAAGCCGAATACTTTGCGAACACATCAAGGATATACATGAGAAGGTAAGAGAACATATTAACAAGATGAATATGTAGTATAAGGCTAAGGCAGATCAGAAGAGGAGGTATAAGGAGTTTTAGATTGGTGATGAAGTGATGGTCCACTTGAGGTAAGAAAGGTTTCCTGTGGGAAACTATAACAAATTGAAGATGAAGAAATTTGGTCCCTGTAAGATTTTGAAGAAGCATGATTCAGGGAATGCATGTGAGGTAGAGTTGCCTGATGGAATCAACATTTCCCTTGTGTTCAACATTTTAGATTTGACAAAGTATCATGAAGGAGGAACGGAGGAAGCACCAACAATAGGGCAGTATGGCATTCCAGCACCTACTTCAGAAAGGGAGGAGATTGAAGCAATCTTGGATAGTCGTGTGGGAAGGAGTACTAGAAATAGGCAGTATGAAGAATATCTGGTGAAATGGAAAGGAAGGCCTATTGAAGATTCATCCTAGTTGCCTAAGGTAGAGGTTGACCATTTGGGTTTTCCTCCACCATTTGAGACGTGATAGAGTCACTTCTCAAATTACCCTGGGTGTCTGATGCAAGAGCATCCAGTGGTGTAAGGGCAATCTTACATCACCCAAAAATAGTTAAATTTCAAGTTTCTCAGTTTTTAGATGTTTTTACATTTTTGGATACCCTTTTCATCATAATGAAATTCCCAATTTACGGTTCTTATTTTCTGTTCCTGGGTGGAAAGATATTGTAGTTTTAGTTTCCCAGATTTGCACATGAAAATCTTCTGAGTTAGATTTGAGGCACTTAGAATTCTTGGATCGGCCCAAAACTTGCTGAAATTGGCATAGCAAGTTTCAAGCGCATTGTTGACTTTGTGACCTTTCCAATGGTTCAAACGGTTCGCGAATAGGAGTCCCGGATCAAAAGTTATGGCCCCAGGAAGTTGGCGCACTTTCTAGAAGATACAATTGCAAATGTTCTTTTGAAAGTTGAACTTCAAGTTGTAATTTTTTGGTGCCAAACCGCCTAAACTCAAATTTGAATGTTGTTTTGTCTCCAAACTAAAGATGAGCTCTATTTATGGGCGGGTTTCTAATTTTTGGGTAACTTTTTGGGGACAAGTTCACATATTGCAAAAGGGTTATTCTGCAACTATCTGTAACTTGCATGTGTTGTAGAACTTGGGGATTTGAGATCCTCTATATGTAAGAAGCTCCATTTTCTGAATAATAAAATTATTCTCTTGTTTGTGGGTTATTTTCTATGTCTCGGGTTGTGCCCTCATCAGAAAAGCACTTGTATCATGTGAAAAACCACCCTGACTAAACCAAGATGGAGTAGACATTGATAAAGCTGAAGAAGAAGAAGACATTGCTAAAACTGAAGAAGATATAGGTAAAGTTAATTGCTGTCTCAATGCATCCTCCCTATAAGAGAAAGAGCTAATGTTAGAATTCTGTGAAAGAGGAACATACTTGTAATTAATCAATGGTGTTTTGGGGACTGTAAACTAGCCGCGAGGAAATGGAGTAGTATAACATGGTTGCCATCATTGAGGAGCAGGAATTAAGTTAGGATTAGTGTTGTATCCAAACAAATCCAACTGTTGTTGCTGTTGTGGAAACTGGGGTTGCTTCAGTTGTTGCTCTTGATAATTTGGCTCTCCCATCAGGCGCAACTATGGATAATAATAACCATAATCATCCCTAGTTCTTTAAGATGAAAGAAAATAATTTGGCCTCCAACATTTTGTCTCAAGTTCCAACTGGGTCTCCTCCATTAGTCATTTTGACCTTGCAGATTGCTCACCAATGCCATCTTTGGCATATTGTTTACCACCTAGGGTAAAGAGAACATTGTAGTTAAGACATCTGTACCTTGGTTGTACAACATGTGAAGATTTGTTGTCAAAGTATCTGAATCTAGTATTATGTTGAAGGCATGTGGGGCATACTGGTTTCGCATCTGAGTCCTTTGGAGCTTTTCGCAACTCTTCATATCTCTCCATCTAATTCACAGGTTTTGGAACACGAATCTTATAATTCCCAGGAATCTGAGTGGATTTCTCTATGTTAGCAGAAGGAAAGTGATCTCTTATAATCTCTAATACATTCCCATCCATCATAGCATATGATAAGTAGCAGATCTTTGATTGATAGATTTTTCTCTCTATCAGAAAATAACTCTAAAAGTTGAAGAATTCTCAACTTAAGTAATAATTTATGATTTATTCAGAAAATAACTCCAAAAAGTTGAAAGAATTCTCAACTTAAGTAATCATTTATGATTTATTAATAAAATATTATTTTAGAATGAACAAAATTCTAATTGTTTTAAAGCAGTAAAAAAAAGATAAAGAAAAGATTACTTTATACTGACTTTGTGAGTCATTTAAGTAATCATTTATGATTTATTAATAAAATATTATTTTAGAATGAACAAAAATCTAATTGTTTTAAAGCAGTAAAAAAAAAGATAAAGAAAAGATTACTTTATACTGGCTTTGTGAGTCATTAAGTAATCATTTATGATTTATTAATAAAATATTATTTAAGAATTAACAAAAATCTAATTGTTTTCATGCAGTAAAAGAGAAGATAAAGAAAATATTACTTTATACTTGCTTTGTGAATTATTAAATGCTTTAAAAATAAAACAAAAAACATAAGATAAGGAAGAATCCAATGATTTTACCATTTTCATTGTTATTTTGTTTTCATAGATAAATTTGGGCCAGAGATAAATTCTCCATGCTGAAATATTTCCATTTTATTTCCAAAAATATGCTAAATTTGCTCTGAGATATAGATGATTTTAAAGATTTTATCAAAAAAAAAAGCAACCCACAACAATGCAAACAATAAATCAATAAATGTTTTAAGAATTTATAAATTAAGAAGCAAAACACTAGCTTATGGAAGGATGGTGAAATATTGCCACAGATGTATGAAGTCCTCTGTTACTATTTTTGGATATCAATCTACCATATGACTTACGATATTTAGTCTTCATCACCATAATTTCATATTTAGTTATACAACATATAACTAAATAAATACACCCACCTTAAATTATTATTTGTGCAATCTAATTATAATAGTAAAACAGATAATTCTCCATGCTAAAATATTGTCATGGATGTATGAAGTATGATTTATGATATTTAGTCTTCATCACCATAATTTCATATTCAGTTATACAACATATAACTAAATAAATACACCTACCTTAAATTATTATTTGTACAACCCAATTATAATAGTAAAATAGATAATTCTCCATGCTGAAATATTACCATGGATGTATGAAGTCTCATGTTACTATTTCTATATATCAATATCTACCATATGACGTATGATATTAACAGTTAAAGTCATTCACTTGACCATATTTAGTCATCATCACCATAATTCCTAGTGGTCATAAAAGAAAAACTATAGCAAGGTATGAGAATTTGTGGATAAAAAACTAAATTTAAATGCAGAAGCTTTTTCCACGTTGAATAGTTCAATCATGTGCAGAGATCTTAAATACTAAATGTCATTTTCATTTGTTTGCTGGTTGTGGGCAATAAGTTTTGATTATTCTAACAAGAATCTTAATAATTAGGTGCTTTAAATACACAGTGCATATATTACCTATTTGAATTGGCTGATTGTCATGTTCTTCTGCCTATATACTTTAGTTATGATAATCATAAATAGTTGTTAACACTTGACTTCATCTCTAAGAGCACTGATTTAAATCTGGTTTTACTTAGTTGAATTTGTCACTGTCCACTCATATGGAATGGACATATTAGAAGTTCAGACATCCAAATATCTCTATTTATGACTAACATTCGATATGTAAGAAAGATTCCATCGGTCATTTCATAAAAGACTCTTTATGATGGCATACAAGATGAACATTTGACTGTAAACATTAATAAATATACATTTATAATATATATTGAATTTTAATTAATTATTGTTTATGATTAAATGTGAATTCAATATGTTGTGTGTTTCTATTTTTTTATGTGAGATGTGCAGAGGTTTATTTCATTAATTTTGATTGGTTCATGATATTTTATTGGCATATCTACATGCTTGAACAATACTTGCTCAATAAAATTTCAGGTTGGGTTTGTTTGTGGCTTTTTTTCTAATGTCTTTAAATACTATATTTGCAACCTAAAGACACTTTAGAAGAGCATAAAAAGTATGCAATGGTCTTTATCTTGGGATCGGTATGTGCAAATGGCTTCCTATATCTATTGAACATCTTTTCTCTTCACATCAAGCCCAAAATAGTGTCCTACTATGCAAAAGTGGTGATGAGCCCCTTTGGGTTCAAAACCTTGACAACCACATTAATAGAGGTCATTAAAATTCTCTTGACATGTCTATTCGGAATTCCATGTGGTTTGGTTTCAAAATGGCTAGGTCAAATGTCAATACTAGGTGGAATCCCACAAGGAGCCATGTCATAAGTCCACAAATTCATGAAACTACTAATATATAGGGTACTAGGTGGAGATGGATTAATGGACATGGCAAGAGTGTTAGGGTTTTTAGTGTAAATAGGGCCATTTCATACTAGTTAGGTAATCACCTTGTTAGCAAGAAAAGTGAGGATCACAAATTGGAGTTTGAGATCCAAGTATTCTCTATGAGTTCTATTTAAATAATAGAAGCAACAACAATAGAAAGATTAGAATTTGAATCATAAACAATACTTCATCATACATCACATTTAACATATCATAAGATATTTATTAACTTCTTTATATTGATATATTTAGTCTTTAATCATAATTGTCATCTTTCCATTTATCTATATTATATTTCATATACAATTACTACCATATATCTTTGATTATTACATCATATTTCCTATATTATACAAATATCTTTGTGTTGGGACATGTCCCTTACAAAATGTGTCATTTTTTGTTGGCTTTGGGCTCTCCATCCTCTTTGTGGTGGTTTGCAATAAGATATACTACTGCTTTTAAACCCTTCTCTGCCACTTACCCTACCAATGCACCCTTATTTGGTTGACCCATTTACGCTAGTTAAGTCTCTACTTAGGGATTTTTCCTTTTTGTCCCACATTTGATCAAGGCATAAATACTCACCTTGTAAAAAAATTATCACATGCACACCTACACATGCTCACACACTTGTCAAATAGACAAACATTTATTATATATTTGGATGGCTAGTTAGTCATTCAATCCTACCTTCTAACTTCTTTTTATAGATGCCAAGATGGCTGATTAAAATCACCTTGAATTCCATTGGATTTTGTACATATCCCACCCTCTATTCAGGTAGCAAGATGACCATTCACACCATTGCTTGCAATGGCTCCTTGATTAACATAATTGAGCATATTGATTATAAAGAAAATTGGTAGTTCATCTTGCTTGGCTAAAGAATGAAAGCTCTGTGATGTAGTAAAAATGAACATGAGGCTTAATTTGCGGCCCTCCTTTACTTGATTTGCATTCAAAATCATTTTTTTTCAAGCAATTGCTATAAAATTTGATGGGGGTCATCCTTTATTAGTACTAGATATCTGGCACAATGCACATTATTATAGTGCAAGCCTATTTTTCAGATTGTTTCATTTAACATCACTGTTAATCTCCACAAGAACATAGTCTCTGTTTAAAATGACTGAAATGGTTCACATCTCTTAGAACAATTTCTCTGGGTCATATCTTCAAATATCGGCCCACAAGCATATCAAAACTATCTTGTGCATTTGCATTTGTTGTTGCAAGGTTGAGATTTTTCTTGTGTTCCCTATGATTCTACCAGCATGGCGTTCTTTGAGAAATAAAATGTCTATATGTTCCATTTGAGAATATCCCAATGATATGAAGAGATATAATGGCCTGAAGAGCACTTACAAATTCTCCAAGAGCATATACATTTTAGCTTCCTACCCAATTTTTTTCATTCTGTAGAACTCTCCAAATGCTTGCAAACATTTAGTACTTCAATAGGAAAAGCAAGTTATCAATGAGTTAAACTTCTGCAATACTAGGTCCCTCTAAAATATTATATATTAACTATCTATTAATAAAACAATTGATTCCATGTGCAATAACATTCTTCCACCTTTCTCCTCATTCTCTCTTTCTCTATTGTCTTTAAATCCTCCACATTATTCTTGGAGGAAGATACATCCCAAGTAGTGAAAACAAGTTTTACAGTAAGGAGTCAAACCCCTATATTTTGTGTTCAAGACAACATCTTCCACTTTAATAGTGATTTCATAAAGAGGCCTCTAACAATCTATAGTAGTTTTGAATCATTGCCAACATTTTAAATGACTTAGAAATAATTATGTCATATTTGTGTCTTTTCTTTTTGTTATCTCGGGCGATCATAGGAAGCAAAGACATTAGTTTTGATTGCTAATGTATGGAGAAATAAACATAGTTAGATCAATGAGTACTGACACCTTATACATAGAACCAAGATTAAAAGTTTAAAATTTTGAACTTTTCAAAATTGTAAACAGTTTGAAATCACATTTTTGTTGAAACAGACTTAAAAAAAAAAGATAGTAAGATGTTGTAAGGACACATTGGGCTACAGTTGCATGTATGACAATGCTTGCACATGTAAAACTCTCTAATAGGATAGGTTTTAACCATTATATTTTTATTATGCCATACAAAAGGCATAGCTTGACAAAGAACCAATTACAACATGTCAAAAATATTATAATATTATCTACTTTAAAAACATGGAGGCCATGTGTCATACAATCTAGTCTTATTGTAGCTCATAACTTGCATCTTCCTAAAAATATGCCACCACCAAATACTATGAGAAAATATTTTTAATAATTTTTAGCCATAAAAAACATGCACTTTCCTTCATTGAACACGAGTATTAAAATAGATATCACAAAAATCTAAATTTTAATTGGTAGTAAGACCATGGATTAATCACTATTTAAAGTCAAAGTGTAAAACCCTGTCCCACAACCTAGAGAACGATGTAATACTGTGGAAGCACAACTAATTTTTTTTTAAATTAAAACAAGATGAGTAAAGTATCCTACTCTAACCACATACATCCTCTAGGCCTCATAACACGTCTACATGTGAACACCATTACTTATAAAATTAAACCAACCATAGCATAAGAATATTAAACTCAAGATACAACTTACAACAATGCATTAACCCATTGCAAGATAAATCTAACACTTAGAAATGTATTGAACATATTTCCATAAATACAACACCATTAAATCCAATAATGAATAGATGATAAATATTATTACAATTACATCACAAAGGTTCACCTCAATACAAATGAGGTATTACAATTATTCATAATGATCCACTGTTACAATAAAGGAAGAGAAGAACAACTCCAGAGAACCACACAAGCTCCTCGAACAAGATCTCGCCATCACGAACAGAAAGAGAAACTCAACAGTGTAAGATGCACGCCACCCAACCATCTAGTACCCATAGGCCTAGTCCTCATGCTAGGAGATAGTAATAGGAGACCAAGACAACCTATTACCTCTAGACACAGGCAATATACAAAAATACTCACAGAATAGATAAACAAGAATTAGGGTCACATTGCTTCCAAAATCACTAAATCAAGTACAATCACAATACAAATAATCTGACTATTGACATAGGAGGAATGCCATCACAAAGGTTGCATGGGTTGTTCAAAGGAGATCTTCCTAGGTCCTGGCCCCCCTCTAGGGTTATCTTGGTAACCTCTCACGATTCTGGCCCTACATGCACACCAGTGCGGAATTGGTTATCTTTCGAGAAGACAAGGTAACGATCTAGCCATTTCAGACCTTTCTGACTCATCTCAAGTCTCATACAAGCCCTTAAGCCAATGAGTGAGTCTAAATATCTTGTTATATGTGTTAAGCTAATAGATTATTTAATTCCCACTTTAATTATATTGACTCCCACATGATTTGTTTTGGGACCACTTTGTGTCCTAGCCCTCACTGAAAGCCACTCCTCTATCAACAATACATAACTCAAACTGCATGCCAAGGGTAGACCGTGCACTAAGAAATGACAACAATAATCAATACACCTCAAAAGGTAACACATCTCTATAGATGTCCAATACAGAAACCCAATATGTGCACTACCCAAGAAACTAAAAGGGTGAACTAAAATTACCACAACCCTTCCACAATTACAACTCTGGAAGACTTAGATTCACATAATAACAAATACTTTCCCCTCCAGTTCACAATTATAGATACACGTGCTTTTAAATACAAATTCAAGTAAATAACCATCACTATCATTTGGATTTCATAAATCCATTACAATCACCTTCACATACTAAAACGCACCATTTAAATATAATTCCATTCAATAATTTCATACTGTTCTAAAAAAATAGTTTAGTTTTCCAAACCACAATTACAGATGAACAAATCTCAACCTTCTAATTGAAATCACTTCATTAAATAAATACAAATAATAATTCCATGCACTTAACCATTCAATATTTCATTAAAATAAATCATTTATTATCATATATATATATATACAACTATATATGTATATATACAAATATAATAAACATATTACTTATAAATAATATTGAATACATTTAACTTAAACACATATATTATATATATTAAATATAATAAATATATAATATATATAAAATTTGTATTAATTCAAAATTCCTAGCAAACAAAACAACCACCGCATACACATGCACCTCGGTGTTGCCCTGGCCACAGACTCCCCATGCAGGGTTCGCTGCCTGTGGGCAGCGCTTACCCCCATGTGGGTGTGGGGAGCGCTACACATAGCAGCGCACCCTAGCATGGGTGTGGCTGGGGTTTCCAAACCCCCGGCCCCCATTCACTATCAAATTTTTTTATATTTTTTTTTAAACAACTAAAAACCTACAGTGACAAAATTCCATTGTATGGTGATTTCAAATTCGTCTCTCAATAAATTCACAGTGCTATTAAAAAAATACAACAATATTAATATAAGATATATAAATATATATGTATGCATATATATTGTAATATATATGTATATATATATTCTTATATACAATTAATTCAATCACAGGTTTAAGTTGAACAATAATATTTCATAGAGGAAATTTTTTCTATAGAAAGCTATAAATTTCACTTTTCCTCAGATAACCAAAATAATAGGGAAACAAATAGAATGATAGTTTTTCCACAGAGATCTAAATTTCTTTTGCATCAATTTATTTTGAATGAACAATAACACAAAGAATTTTAATTGTTTTCTACAGAGGTTCCTCTTTCAGGCAATCTTTTAAACAAAAAAACACAAGAGCCTCTATGGTATTGAATTTTTTTTCCTAAACTTTTCCAAATTGCATTATAGTAATATAAACAACTTTTCAATTCAAAATTCACTAAAACAGTAAAAGAATTGTTGCCTCAAGAATTGTTGTCGAGCTTCTCTGTAACTTTAAATTGCCAATGTAACCAAAACTTCCTCTAGTAAATTTTCCTCTTTCCAGAAAACACACAATACACAACCAAGAATTCTATAGTAAAATTCTAAAACAAATCTTCAGAGAGATCCACAATTTCCTCACCAAATTTTCAACAACCTACACAAAAACTCTCGTGAAACAACTTTCTTTTCTTTTTCCCCTAATATCTCTTCCGAGAATGGATTTTCAACAATTAGATAACAAATTTCTAACTCCCAGATATCTTAAACAAAATATCTTTTCTCAACAAGTCAGATATTTTCCATTCACATGCATTTAAATATAATAATACAATTTACTAATTGCAACCAATTTAAATATCCTTATTTATTTAATTATCATTTATTCTTTTAATAATAAAATTTACTCAACAACATAACCAAATTAAATTAATGTATTTATTTATTTATTCCATGGCCTTTACAACAATAATTCATTTAATTAAATATTTAAATTAAATACACATTTAATCTACCAAATTAAATTTGCATAATAATAAAATACTCAAAGCAACAATGATAAAACTAAGACCAAACTCAAACTAACGACACACTGTACTAGGGTAAAGGTATGACTAGGTAGCCTATTGCTATCTCCCAATATTACTGTTGAGTAGTGGACACGTTCAGACTTGTGAAACCAGATGGAACTAATATCCTGTACCTGCAATCCTGCAAACAAGAAAATGTCGCACATGTATATAGATAATAATTCATACACACCATGAAGAGAGAATCATGGAAATCACAGGGCACTCGCAAGCGAGTGATGCAATACCATTCTCTTCACCAATATAATGTCACATCAATTGACGAGATAATATATCAATTAAACTACCATAAGAAAATATAGCAATGTCATCACAACTAAGCATCTATGCAAATATAAAACATATTAACAAAATCACCATGCATATAATGTGTCATCACATCAATATAGTCTATCATCGCTCCACTGTTAGCGATAGAATAACCACAACATAAAACATAGTTTAACAAAGTATCTAAGCTATCAAGAAAACATAACAAATTGGAGGGGTGTCACACAAAGCCATCCACTATAATTTCATGATATCACATATATCTCTCATCAAAAAAATGTTTTAGCTTCCTACTTTTAGATTTTTCATCTATGCATCAGTCGTTAGTTTATTAATATAAATTAAGGTATTAGAATTTAAGAATTTTCTATGTTTTTCTCTAAGAAATCTAAAATTTGGCTTCTTTAAGACACATATAGGTAGATACCATGAGTTCTAGAAAATGGCTATTCAAATTTATTTTCCATCACACCTTCACAATGTTGGGAAATGAGGTGTCTCAAACTCTTAACTTTGCAAATTTCCTGTAGCAAAATTATTATTTTTAATACTTTTTCTATAGTTGTTACTCACTATCGGTGCATTGAAAATTATTTTATTAGATGTCAGAAGATTCTCACATAGTGGTAGGTTATGGAAGGCCTGTTTTTAGGCACATTATGACAGATTTTATGACATTTGTAAAGGTCAAAAATGGGAAATATGAATTTGGACATGAGAGCTTAATTTTAGACTAGAATCTTGGTGGAGAAGCCAAGCACATGGTTTTGTAAACCGTTGGTAGTTTCTTGTATAGCTAGAAGTCTATAAATTGAAGGCTTGAGGAGTAGTTTGTGTGTTGAGTTTGCAGGTACTATTATGCTGTTGAATTGCTACTAGAATTCTTCCATATTTATTTGCTAGCGATACTCTTGTAAAAGACTTGCTCTGCAAGTGTATGTAAACTTGTTGTTGGATTTGAAATGCATTGAGCAGGCTTTGGAGTGTGGTGATTTTCACCCAAAAGGGTTTTCCCCACATATATCTAGTGTTTGTGTTAATTGTTTATTTTCTATTATGAATGTGTTTCTAGATCTTCTATAACTATTAGATCAGTTTTAAAGTATTCATAATATCTCTTCTCAATATTGGCGTAGAAAAGTTTTTCTGCTACTCTAATTTCCTTACAAGTGGTATCAAAGCTTGATCACCTTTGGTTTCAGTTGTGAGTTGTTGGGTTTCTTGAGTTAATCAAGGTTTGAGTGGGAGCTTGTGTGGAGGATACATTTTGATCTTGTTGCAGATATCCTTTTAGAAAGGCGAGCATATCTGGGAGAATGGAGATATAGAAGTTTTATGGCACAAACTTTGAAATGTGGAAGCTGAAAATGGAAGATTTGTTGATTAACCGAGATCTATGGGATGTAGTGGATGAAAATGTTCAAAAGCCTATGAATCTAGCTTTGGATGCAAAATATGATGTAATGGATAGAAAAGCTAAAGACCTCATTAGACTATGTCTTGTAGATTCACTCCTGATAAATGTCCACAAAAAATATTTGGAAGGAGTTGGGTGAGATATACCAAGCCAAATCTCTAGCAAATAAGTTTTCTTGAGGAAGAAGTTGTATTCCTTGAGAATGGAAGAAGGTGGACAAATTTCTAAGCATCTGAAAAAATTCAATATGCTAGTGACCCAATTGACCTTAGTTGGGGTTAAAATGGACGAAGAAGAAAGGTGCCAAAATTTGTTGTGTTTGTTGCTAGACTCATGGGATAACCTAGTCATGGCCATTGGGAGCACTTCTACCATCTTGAAGATGGAGGATGTTGTTGGTTCTCTAACCTCTTAAGAGATGAGAAGGAAGGTTTCTCTAAATGCCAAAGAGGATTTGAATGTTTGAGGAAGACAAAAATAACAAGGCAAAGATGAGTAGTGTGGCCGTTCCAAGTACAAAAATAAGGGGAGATCAAAATCTCTTGGTAAGTCCAATGTAATATGCTAGAACTATGGAAAAACTGGACACTTTCGAAAGGAATGTAAGTAAGGAAGAAAATGAAGTAATATTTTGATTCTGAGTCTAAAAAGGAAGATGGAGATGCCTTTATTGCAGCCTTGGCCACTTGTGCAGGTGATAATGTATGGTTGATAGACTCAGGTGCATCTTTCCACATGACTCCTAACAAAAAATGGTTTATTAAGTATGAAAACTATGATGGTGTTAAGGTGTATTTGGGTGATGAATCTTTCCTTCATATTTTTGGTCATGGTGATATTCATGTGAAGTTTATTGATGGTAGAGTTAGATGATTTGATGGTGTCTTGCATATCCCAGGACTAGCAAGAAATTCATTATCTGTTAGCAAGCTAATAAATGTTGGTGTGCATGTACAGTTTTTTGAAGCAGGTAGGTAAGCCCACAAAAGTGGTTTACAATTTGAATAAGGAAAACTAACAAAAAATGACTCCATGCCAAAAAAAAAAATCTCAGGATTCAAATGAACCAAAAGAGTGTTCGCTTGAACCTAGGTTCGAGCGAACCCATTAAATGCATCCTACCAAAAAAGCACATGCAAACCCCTTTTTGAAAGGGGGTTCGCTCGAACCAAGGTTTGAGCAAACCCCCCTTTTCCCTCATTCTCCCCCTTAGGCAGTTTGAAACTCCATATTTTTACGCTTCGAAGCTCAAGTTGAGGATGAAAATGGAGAAGACTTCACAAACCCAACTTGAATCAAGTAGTCCTCAAAACAAGTTATCCAATGATTATAATTTTAATATGTTTTGGTTTTATTATGTATTTGTTTTTTTAGTTTTATTAAACATAGGTTTTTCACCAAAAATCAAGCTTTTTGTTCTACACATGGAAAAATAGTAGATTATCAAAACAAATTTGAAAAATATGAGTGCACCAGATATTGAAGTCCCTGATCCAACAAAAAAAAAGGAATTTTGATACATACAAAAAAAGTTACACGTTATACGGTCACGCTATGTCTAAATTGTAATTGGTTTGACTTCGAAACTTGATTAAAGAAAAAATATTCAATAAAAAACTATCTAACCAAGTGGAAGCACTAGATAACAAAATCATTTAGTTAGCCCTATTTCTCTTCAATTTTCTCAAAGTTTTATTTCTCATGATAATTTGAAATCAAAGATATGGATCGAAAGAGAAATCTATAACACTTTCTTTGAAATAGATTATTTGTTTAACTTTCAAAATTTATTCTCAATTGATTCGTGATGGTATGTTTTCCTTGGTCCTTGCAAGGTACTTGACAAGTGGGAGAATGTTGGGAAATGAGGTGTCTCAACCTTGCAAATTTCTTGTAGCATTTATTTTTTGTATTTAATATTTTTTCTATAGATGTTACCCATTGTTGGTGCATTGAAAATTGGTTTATAAGATGTCAGAAGATTCCCACATACTAGTAAGTTATGGAAGGCTTGTTTTTAGGCACATTCTGATAGATTTTGTGACATCAACTTAAGGGTCAAAAATGGGAAATATGAATTTGGATGTGAGAGCTTATTTTTAGACTAGAATCTTGGTGGAGAAGCCAAGAATATGGTTTTGTAAACTGCTAGTGGTTTCTTGTATACATAGAAGTCCATAAATTGAAGGCTTGAGGAGTAGTTTGTGTGTTGAGTTTGCAGGTATTGTTATGTTGTCGAATTGCTACCAAAATTCTTCCAAATTTGTTTACTGGTGATACTCCTATAAAAGACTTGCTTTGCAAGTGTATGTAATCTTGTTGTTGGATTTGAAATACATTGAGCAGGCTTTGGAGTGTGGGGATTTTCACCCGAAAGGGTTTTCCCCATGTATATCAGGTGTTTGTGTTAATTGTTTATTTTATGTGATGAATGTGTTTCTAAATCTTTTGTAACTATTAAATCAATTTTAAAGTTTGCATAATATCTCTTCACAAGATTGGCATAAGAAATTGTTTCCGCTACTCTAATTTCATTACACACAATCCATCCAATTTAGCTAATCTTTTCAACCACTTAATAATTTAGACATAGTTGCATCCCTAATTTCTTGGTAATCTTAAAAGAAAAAATAATTAATTGAGAATCAACTTTGATATTTTAGCAAATAATATTACAAATAAAAGGTTATAGATTTTCCTTTTTGTTCATATCTTTAGTTTCAAATTACTATGAAAAATATAATTTGAGAAAATTGAAGAGACCCAACACTAACTAAATGGTTGTGTGATATATTCTAAAATAAATCAAAAATCATGTCAAAATCTTCTCCTCTCACATATAACTCTCACCAAAAAAATTAGCTTTCCATTTTTATATTCATCTATAAATCAAATAATTGATCTTAAAAGTACATTAGAATTGAAAATTTTATTATATGGCTCCCTAAGAAATTTAAACATGGATTCTTTAAGGCACATTTAGGTGAATACTAAGAGTTCTATAAAATGACTACTCAAACTTCCTTTCCACCACACCTATCAATCCATCCATTTAGCCTGCCTTTTCAACCTCTTAATAGTATAGGCATATTTGCATCTTTAGTTTCTTGGGTAATCTTGAAAATAAAAGAATCAATTTTGAAAGTTAAACAAATAATCTATTTCAAAGAAAGTGTTATAGATTTCTCTTTCAATCCATATCTTTGATTTCAAATTATCATGAGAAATATAATTTTGAGAAAATTGAAGAGAAACAACGCTAACTAAATGATTTTGTTATCTATTCTAAAATAAGCCAATCTATACAACAAGGACCTAAGTCCACATATTTAAGTAAATTTTTCTTCCATATTTTTGTGGTTTAGAAAAATTCTAAAATAAATTCTTAATGACAATAAATTTAAGATATATTCAATAAATTCCATCTACTATACAAAATACTTCAAATTGTCAAATAAAAAATAAATATTGATCGTATTTCCTTTGAATAATTTTTTTTTTTTTTGACAAAGATAGATGAGAATCCTTTAAATTAAACTAATGAAGAATAAAATCAATGTAAATATTTTTAAAGATCAACACTTTAAGATAAAAATTATAAAAATACTTATGATACTCAACTCATTTTCGTTAGATCTTTATGAGCAATATAAAACTAGGTGTAAGGGTGAATCACACCCATCCCTATAACTTTTAGTAATAATTGTTCTAGAATTAATTTGACCCTTTGTCCTCAATGTATATCTAGCACTAGATCTGTTTATGCTCAAAACGGCACAACATTTAAAAAGAACATTACTATTCTATTTCTCCTGAAAGAGAAAGACAACATGTAGTAATCTAACTCCCAAGGTCTTGGTAGTTGGTTCTCAACTGTGTTGATTTAGCTCAGTAGTTGATATGATTGTAATGTTAAGGGGTCCTTTGTTGGTAATAAAGAATAAGCGTGCAACATTAGGTAATCTATGTTCAAGGGGGGGTTTAAACAAAAGAAAAAGATGAAACAAATCTTTATATCAGAGAAATATGAATAAAATCCTTATGTATCCAGACATGTAGATCGATAATGAGTGTTCATTCTACCTAACAACAACTACGACAAGATGCAATCCATAGAATAAACTACACTACTGCATACATCCATAATGCTAATTCAGAGATCATTAACATTCACTAAGTTTACTTCCAAACAATTCATTCACTCATCATTAGAGACATAGATCATATGAATACCATAACCAATTCAATTCATAGATAATCCAATGACATGACTATGAATCTAGTTCCTTCTATTGATTTTCATCAAATAAAGAACAATTAAGCACAACAAACACTGGCATATGGATTAATCAAATATCATTAACCTTATCGAGATGGATCCCCACTCTTAATAAAAAGAAAACATAACATGAAAGTCTATCAAACTATAAAATTGAGCCTTTTACTCAAAACCTTCATAGTATCTTTTCTGAAACATTAAATCCTAGATCTAATTTCTATTCTCTATTCTCAAGTGGCTAATCTTTCTTCAATTCGCCAACCTTTTCAAAGTAGATTCTAATAGTACATATAGAGTGCCACATGCACGAATTTCTCAATCATTAATCCAGATCCACAATTCACGAAGTTGGAACTGAACATAGAAGTGGATCTGAGAATCCCTTTTCAAGGCTAATTACATCACTATACGAAGAAGAATCTGATAACTCTAAAGGAAAATGAAGCACACAAATCGGACTTAGAGTAGAGTTTATGCCAATCATTCCACAAAAAGAGAAGAGCAGATGGAGTATAACACCAAGAGTTAATCACTTTTGCACTGAATGCTCTTGAATATACTCATCATAACTAGGAGGATATCTGCTGAAGAGTATCCAAATCCGGGCCATCCAACTAGTCACCTTCAAATTTGATCCTATCAAACTCCGTAAAAACCAAACTTTGGGTCTCCTTTAGCTTGATTAACTCCTTTCTGGCGGTTCCTACTTCTCGAATATCCATAAACTGATCAAGTAATAAACTCTCCCCATCATCTCCCTTTTGCATAATTTCCTCAAACCTGCCCCTCCATTTCTCCCTTAATTCATCCAAAGATAGGCCTTCTTTATTTGAGGAATCTATCTTGGTTATAATGGCTACAATTGCTTCCAACTCAACCATCTGTTGATGCAAGTCCTTGCTCATTTCTTGGACTTCTTCTTGGTGTCTGTGCATAATTCTAGATTTGTATCTTATGATACTTGCAGTCTTCTCCACAAAATCTTCATTACCTTGCTCAAGAATTGAATATTCTAACAAGGTGGTTTTGGGCACTTTACTAATATCCATCAGCCTTTTAACATATTCCTTGTATTCACTGTTTTGCTTGTCCAAATATTTACCTTTCCGATCTAGACATTCTGCTAATTCAAGAGAAGTTTTATGAATCTCAAAACCTTTAACAAGAATATCATCAACCTCCTAATTGAGCTTATCCAACCATTTATCCATCATTCCCACCTTGCTTTTCATTTGAATTAAATCATCAGCTTCCCTTTTTGTTAACAAGACTGAGAATTCAGGAGGCACAGCCTATTGAGAAATGGGATTAGAAACCTCCTTCAAGAAACCATGAAGCTAATCCACTTGAGCCTTAAGCTCATCTTTCTTTTGCTTGTCCTTGATCATTCGGGTTTTAGTTCAAGAGGCCACAATATCAATCAAGCTCATTTGTTGATTCCTTGTAGGCTATCCCAAATTTACAGCTCCCAACTGATAATCAGTTATTTGCATGTCATCACGGTTCTTCTCCCTTACTGGAATGGCACATTCAGCAATGATCTCTCCAACCTTAGTGAGCCTAGTGGAGTGAAGAACTTGGGACTTTTTCTTTGGCTTCTCTTTCCCAATTTCTTTCATCATTTCTTCCCAGTTCAACAGTTGTGGTTGAACAACTTGTTTTCTCTCCAAATCCACTTTCAACTAAGTAGGAGCAATAGGGGTAGTGGCTGCCTGGGTCGAAGAGGAAGCAACAGTGGTAGAAGACAAGGGCTGCAACAGTGTAAGGTTTGGTTGAGAAACAACCACCGGCACATTCTATTGATTACTTTGTTCTCCTTCTAGTGCTAGCTTTTCAGCTTCCTCTCTATCCTTTTGATCTTGTAGCTTCTTAGCCTCTAGCTCCTACCTTAAGCATTCATCTTCTTCCTTCTTCTTTTCCAACATTTCATCTCGCTACCTTTTCAATGTTTCAATATAATCCCATGCTTCCTTGGATTTCTTTGCATGTTCAATCATCTCAGCAGCCTCCTTTTCTCTTCTCAAGTGCTCTTTCTCTTCCCTCCTTTTGTAGGCCTCCTCCTGTTCCTTGAGTTTAGCTTCAACAACCTCCTTCTCTCTTCTTTGCTGAGGCTTTTCCTCTTCCTTGAGTTTAGCTTCAAAAAATTCTCCCTTTCTTCTTGAAGTTTGAATTCTTGCTCCTTTTGTTGTTGCTACTGAGCTAACTCATTGGCCTTCACTTTATCTTTTAACTCCTTTTGCTTGGCCGCGAACTCAGATTGTGCTCTGGCCCCTTCTTCTTGTAACTTACCTGATGCCTCAGCTTGTGCTTTAGCATCAGCTTCTCTTTTTGCCTCCTCAAAGAGTTTCCACTGATCCTCTTCTGTCAACATGTGTTTAGTGCTTGCATCATCTGTCATATCCAGGGATGTTGATACATGATGTTCTTTATCTGAGGCAGTCTTCTCCGAATCTGTTTCTATATTATGTATTTCCACCTTATCTTCCATTTGCCTAAAGGCTTTCACTTTGTCATGAAGAACTCCCTTTGATGATTCAAGGCACAAATCTTGTGTATCTAATGGCTAAGTAGGTACCTCTTCTAAAGCAAATGTAGAAATAGTCCCCTCTGTAATTGTTTCATCTTTATGCTCCTCTGAAAGATCTTGAGGAACCACCTCATCTTCTTGCTTCTTAGAAGGTAAAAACTCTAAGGGTTCCTTAGGTGCCACCCTCCTTTTTACCCTTTTGTACCCCTAGGTGGTACCAGCCTTCCTCTTCTTAGACAATGATGCCTCGACCTAATTAAACCTTTAACTTACCCATTGGATACACCTATCGAGAACTGGTCTAGCAATCTCCATTATATCAATTGTCTCATCTACATTCCAATCAACTGGATCAAGATCCTTAGTTCCAATATTATATGCATCATATCTTGGGTCCAAAACTATCCCATCATCAGATAATGTATCAGGAATGTCTTCCTTTATCCTAAACTCAATCATGAGTGGGATAGGTATCCTTTCATAATTCTTCTTCCTGAGATCATACTCATCTTGCAATTCTTCCCAAAAATCCTCCAATATACTGAAATGCTTTTCAAAGACACTAGGGAGCAAAGCCCTCATCTTGTGTTTGGGATCATAGTATTTCCTAGCAGTGTACAAACCCAACCTTAGATAAATTAATTCATCACAAACGGACTTACCTGCCTGAATGTGTGCACAGCACAAGGCTCCCAACTTCATTGGAAACTTATGACAACCAGTCTTATGTTTGTTGCTAAACTGGAGGTTTACAGCCAAGGCTTGATAAATAAATTCCATTAAAATAATCCTATCACCGCAACACCTTGGTAACAAATGAAGGCAACCATCAAAGCCTGCTAACTTGAAATAAGTGAACGTTGGGTACTGGATAAACCAAAAAGCCATCACCTCCTAGCTAAGCCTGTACCCAACATCACCATTGAGTTTGTTGATAATGACATAAAGAAAGGAATCATTCACCATTCTATAATATTACTTAGATGCCTACAATGTGAGCTGGTTATAATGCTCCCACACCTTCTTATGTCCCTAGGATTCTCCCAATATACCCACTGTTTGGAGTCCAGGAAAGATCCCTACTCGGGCAGCAACATAGACTACATAGGAGGTCATAAAGAAATGCTTGGTTTCTCTTACTCTGATTATCTGATGGTGAATGCTATCAGATACTATCATTGACCAATCAAATTGTTGCCTCCCATCCAAAATAGTTTGGATAAAAGGAAACATCCATTCCTTAAACAATGAAGTATGCCTCTTCCTGACCTCTCATTGGATTTGAGATGGGAGGCACTTCAACTGATGTTAGCCACTATGCTAGAAGTTATGAGCCAGTATTGGAGACTCAAACTGCAGGTGTAACCATTCAAGCACTACAACTTGACATTAACACTGTTGCTGCAAGTGGAGGTTCAAAATTGAAATTTCAAGTTGGAGTTTTCAAAGTTGGACCAGAGTCTGTAGGTGCTCATCCTAGCCCGGTATGTTACAAGAAAGGTGGCGAATTGGAAATCACAAATGCCAATTTTCTCCTTGGAAGACTAATTCCTGATTATTTCCCTTCCATATTTGGACCAAATGAAAATGAGCCCTTAGATTTGGAGGCAACAAGGATAGCTTTTAAAAAGCTTGCTGAAACCATAAACATATATATAGAAAGCAGCAAGATCCTTCTTCAAAAGATATGACTGTCGAGGATATAGCACTAGGATTTATAAATGTAGCCAATGAAGCCATGTTTCGGCCTACTAGACAACTCATAGAGATGAAGGGGTATGAAACAAAGAAACATGCACTTGCATGTTTTGGAGGTGTTGGTCCTCAGTATGAGTGTGCCATTGCAGGAGCTTTAGGCATGAGAGAGGTTATTATTCATAGATATTGTGGTATACTAAGTGCATATGGCATGGGACTAGCAGATGTTGTTGAAGAGGCATAGGAACCATATGCTGCAGTGTATGGAACTGAATCTCTATCTGAGGTGTCAAAACAGACAAAACTTTTGAAAGAGTAGGTAAAAGAACAATTGAGGCTTTAGGGCTTTAGAAATGAAAATATAAACACAGAATTGTGTTTGAATTTGCACTATGAGGGTACTGATGTTGCAATGATGATAAAGGCACCCCTATATAGAAGCAATGACTTTGTTGGAGAGTTTGTAATATTATTCCAATAGGAATATGGTTTTGAGCTCCAAAAAAGACATATACTCATCAATGATGTGAGAGTTTGAGGTGTAGGAGTCACAAATATATTAAAATCAGTGGTAATGGAGAGAGCTATAGGTGAACCCAAAGCAGAGCATTTTTACAAGGTCTATTTTGAAAGTGGATGGTAGGATACACCAGTTTATCTCCTTGATAATTGAGGCTATGGTCATAATGTAGAGGGACCTATAATCATCATGAATGGAAATAGCACTCTAGTAATAGAGCATGTTTGTAAGGGAATCCTCACAAAGTTTGGAAATATCATATTAGAGATTGGATCTGTTCCAATACACACAAATTTGACAACTAAGGTTGCAGATGTAGTGCAACTATCAATATTTAATAATCGATTCATGGGGATTGCAGAATAGATGGGTAGGACACTTCAAAGAACATCCATTTCCACAAACATCAAGGAGTGTCTTGATTTTTCATGTGCTATATTCAGTCCTAATGGGGGCCTTGTGGCCAATGCACCTCATGTGCTTGTTCACTTAGGAGCAATGTCTAGCACTGCCTGATGGCAGTTGAAATACTATAGTGAAAATTTGAGAGAAGGAGATGTCTTGGTGACAAATCATCCATGTGCAAGGGGAAGCTATTTTCTTGATATAACTATCATAAAACAAGTTTTCTGAGATGGAAAACTCATATTTTTGTAGCAAGTAGGGGTCATCATGCAAAAATTTGTGGAATAACCCTTGATAGTATGCCCCCTTTATCAAAAGTGATATGGGAAGAGGGAACTAGGATTAAGGCCTTTAAATTAGTAGAGCAGGGGAGCTTTCAAGAAGAGGGAATCATCAAACTACTTTAGGGGCAGGTGTGATGAACATGGACAACACACTGATGGAGTTCTTGGAGTGATCCCAGGGGCTCAAAGACTTGATGATAACCTCTCTAACCTTGGAGCACAAGTTTTTGTGAATCAACGTGGTATTGTTCTTATAGGAGAGCTTATTGAACAATATAGTTTAGGTATAGTACAAGATTACATGATGAACGTGCAGAAAAATGCAGAGGCTGTTGTGAGGGAAATGCTAAAATCAGTTGTTGCTCAAGCTACCAACCAATCACATTTAGAAAAGAAGGGATCATTTATTACTTTAGAAGCAGAAGACTACATGGATGATGGATCACTAATACATTTGAAGCTTACCATTTATGAAAGAAAGGGAGAAGCATATTTTAACTTTCAAGGAACTAGTACAAAGGTATATGGAAATTGGAATGCTCCTGAGGTAGTGATAATGGCAGCAATTATATATTGTTTGGGATGCCTTGTGGATGTTGATATACCTCTTAATCAAGGATGTCTTACACTTGTCACAATTCACATTCCATTAGGTTCTCTGCTTTCCACAAGTGAGAAAGCTGTTGTGGTGGGTGGCAATGTACTTACATCACAACGTGTGACTAATGTTGTTCTAACTACATTTCAAGCATGTGCTTGTTCACAAGGTTGCATAAACAATCTTACATTTGGTGATAAGACATTTGGTTATTATGAAACCATAGGGGGCAGATGTGGTGCTGAGCCAGGATGGAATGGAACAAGTGGAGTGCAATGCCATATGACCAACACACGCATTACAAATCCTAAGATTTTGGAGCAGGGATATCCTATGCTTATGCACAGATTTGGGCTTAGAGAGAATAGTGGAGATGCTGACCAGTACAAAGGATGGGATGGTATTGTTCGTGAGATAGAATACCATCATCCTATAACTGTCATTATTCTATCAAAAAGATGAGTACATGCACCCAAAGGATTAATGGGTGGCATGGATGGAGCTTGTGGCTCATTAGAAAGGATGGACACCGAGTTTATCTTGGGGAAAAGAACACTATAGATGTACAGCCTGGGGAGATCCTTTAGATTTTAACCCTAGGAGGTAGTGCATGGGGATATTCCTCTTGATGCACTTATAAATTTTAATGTTTTGCATTATTTTGTCAGTATAAACTTGAAATTTTGCATATACATCCCGCAGTAACATAAACACTATCAATGAAAACTAGCACATGATAATAAGTAAATGGGAAAATGGGAGCAAGGCTTCCACATATCAATTTTCAAAAGGCCCAGGATCAAGTTGGTTTTCCTATTCTTAGCCCACTTCTGGAATCTCTCTCTGCATTATTGGATTAAGTGCAGATGTATATTCATCTATAGCACAAATCAGTATTTAAAGTGAATGTTTAACAAAGAACATTGAATTTAGGTCTATAGTATAAGAATTTATATACATTCTGATATTCTATAGTAATTTTATTGCCTAAAAAAAAAGAAGATCCAAAGTAACTAGAAAGATCAAGTTTGTTACTTTCATATTAGGTTGATTTTACAATGCTTACTTTTCTATTTTTTCCATGTCATAACCTAGGAGGTCAAAGACAACTATTCCTCCAAAACTAAAAAGAAAAGCTATACAGGATGTGGAGCCTTCATATTTCCAAATGGTTGAGAATGATTAATGTAAATCTTCTTGAGATAATATCAGAAAATATTAAAGAAAGAGTCTTCAAGGATGGTGATAATAAGGCTTCCCTAAAAGCTGAAAACAAACAACCTACGAATTTTATAGCCCATCTCTTTCAGCCCATACCAAGCTCCACAAGTTTTTTACTACAGATTTTGCATTCCACAGATCAGCAAAACCTAATGGATCAGCTAGTTGCACATAAAAAGAGTGTGGAGTGATAAAATTTGTCAACTATGATTTCCAATGCTAGATAGGTTGTATACTTTATTGACCAGGGCAAAGCTTGTGAGGCATGACATTTCAGAATTTCAATGTAGCATGATTAGTATTTCCACCTACAAGGGCTTCATAGAAAAAGTGTGACTTGCTCTTACTCTTGGACCCTTGAAAATAATTGAGATGGGCATGGTAGCAAGTGCTAGAGAGAACCAAATATTCACTTGGTCAAAGCAGTCTAGTTTCTAGTTCAACTTCTTGAACATGATGAGGTATAGGATAAATTCCAAATATTGGTAAAGGAAACACTTGGAAGAGCTTAACACAATGAAAATATAGATGAATTTTCCACTATTGACCAAAATGTCTTGGATGTAGATGAAGTGACCAATATTAAGACATACATTACAAAGAGAAGCTTCATTTTAGATGTTTCAATTATTCAGATGGATTCGGTGCCACTACCCAATAGATCACAGGTCCAGAGCTTCATTGACATCTTTCAGAGGGTACAAGATACAAACGATGTTGCTACTATTGTTGCTATTGCACCAAGCCTATCAGGTGGGGTTACAAAGTAGATATTTTTATCTATCTCAATTTATAGATTGCTTCTATTTTCTAATGCATCTAGTATGGTGCAACCATTTTGAGAGAATCTTCTAAAAGATTTATTCAAAGACATCATATTTTTAGAAGACCTACTAGAGAAGGCTTAGCCATAGATGCTTAATAATTTTAACAAAAATTCTATTTCAAGACTTCTGAATACAGTTGATATATTTGAGGATAACTGTATGTTTTTAGCTTATTTTGATAGAAAGCAAATTATTTTTAGTGTAGAAATTGCAATGTGTTTTTTATTTATTTTGAATATGACACGTGAAATTTTTTTGTAAACACTCATAAATATTCTCAATAGACTTTGGTATGCCTAATTCCTTCTAAAGTTGTTCAAAGTTTGCATGTGAGATTTTTATGTATGTGTTGTTTAGATAAATTGAATTGCTTTTTCTGAATTCGCAAATTTGTATTACATGTTTCCTTGAAGTCGGTGATTGTAGCTTTCTACACAATTCCTTGGTTCAATTTATCAAAGTTTGTGTGCCTCTAATTGAATGCAATCTTTGTGTTGTACTTATGCTTTTAGTGTTTGTCTTTAGCTAAAAAGTGTAAGCATAGCTAGGAAAATCAGTACGTTGTTCCAGCTGCTAGGGATTGTGCTTTAACACAAATTGATGGTTAAAATTCAAGGGTTTCTCCATGTTTTGCAAATGTTTTCAAAACCCAAGAAAGAATTTATCAACTTACAGATTGATCAAGACAATTAGGGTTTCAGATTCAAGTGTTTGGCTGCTGGCATATCATCATCATTCTAAGGTTTCATCTTCAATTTTTAATCTTTTCAAAACTGTAATGTTGGTGCTAGATTTAGGGAAACTTGTTCTAACAAACTTAAAAATAATTAGATTTGAACCATACAAGCCCAAGATTCGTATCAAGATTTACCATAGCAATACAACCTTAGGTGTCTGAAAAATATTAATGATTGATTTTTTTTCCATTAAAAAGCAGTAGTCAGTAGTAAGAGGCAGTTAGGCAATGAAAAACTTACAAGTTAGCCATAGATAGCAATATGGAAATTGCAAAAAATATAGATGTGGTTGTCTCCAGGGCGCCTCTTGTGCTTGCGGCCAATTTTCTTGAGGAGTTTGACATTGGCGAGGGAGGAGAGACTGAGGCCTTTGGCCAAGAGAAGGTTCTCCAACACGAGGTGGTTGGGGCAGGGACAATGACATTATCTGTAGAAGGGGCTCTACTGCCTCCTCCCTCCTTCACTTCACTTCCCTTGTTCTACCATATTTGAGTATCTTCACTTTGCTTGGCTTGTGCCGCTACTCTTGGTTTTTTTTCTTCACGATACATGGAGGGAAAAGGGAAATGCGTAGGGAGGGAAAATGAATAAGGAGAGTGAAATAAAAAATTTATTTTAGAATTTTTTTTTTCTCTCTTAATTTTGGACATTTAAAAAATTATAAGATTAATCTTATTTGTAATATTAATTAAGTAGATTATAGTATTTCTTAATAATAATTATAAGATTAATTCTTATTAATTTCTTCTTTTTAGAATATTAGGTCCATATTAAGCCTTTGTTTAATAAAAGATTAACAAGATTAATAACTTTTTGTCTTTTGATTAATTACTCTATTTTTTCATGCCTTGTAGTGGTCTCTTCTGATTTTTTCTTTGCTTTGTTTCCCTATGGCTCATTGTTTCTATTTTTCCTTTTTTTCTCTTCATTTTTCTTGTGTTCTAATTTTCTTTCTCCTAGTCATCCTTAATCCTTGAACCATGTGCCTCCCCCCTTCTCTCTCGTCTTGCTCTTTTTTTAACCAAGCTTGGTCTACAACAATTCATTTTCTCCTTTAGTTCTCTTTCATCCTGATGATGGATCACTTAGTGTGATTTGAATCGTTAATAATAAAAATTAACAACACAATCGAATCAAGAAAACTTCTTTAAATAAATATGTGAAGGCTTTAAGACTGCATCAAGAGGAAATGCCTTCCACACAATAGGTATTTTTGGTGCACCAAACAACCTAGGCGGCCAAATGACCCACTTAGGTAGGGGTCTCATGAGGAGGGCTTAATTAGCTCTATGGATTATGATCAAATTCAAAAGAAAAAAGAATATAGGAGTAATAGTCATTAATTTAGCCATATATTTAGTCATTTATTTAGTTATTTTTATTTTTATGATATTAGTCATTTATTTAGTCATTTTTATTTGTCTAATATTGGTTGTTTAATTGTGAGTTTACCCAATTACCAAATTAGTCACTTAAAAATAACTAAATTAGTCATTTATTTTCAAAATACTACTAGTGTTAATCACGTGACTAAAAGTTTTAGTCATGTAGTCATTTATTTTCCAAATTCTACTAGTGTAGATTGAATTTTCTTTAGGAAAGAGAGTGAGCCAAAATGGTGAGGTTGAACTATGGTAGTTATGATAGGTCCAAGATTAAACCTATCTAGAAGGAGGTTTCCATGGCGCTGATGCATTATTTCACCCTGGATGGTAGGTATTCAGCCTTGTATGGCCATCACTTTGTGATTCTCGATCATTTTCATCACGGTAAGCTCATTTCTTTCCCTTTCTATCTGTTGCTTTCTTTGGAAGAGGGGATTGCGAATTTTAGGAAGAATCTAAGAAACCCTTTTTCACATGAGGGTTTAATGTTGCTTATCATTGATCACATTAAGGTTAACTATGTTGTTAAAGTTCCTCATCCTATTCACTCTATCAAGTCAAAAAAATTGAAGAAGGGGAGTGGGAAATGCTAGGTTGAGGAGGTGGTAGAGAGTGAGGGGACACAAATTGAGGAGTCTAAGGAGTGGTTGGATGGGTACCACACTGACTTAGACTACACTCCCTCTTCAGGTGGGAAGAAACCCTTTGCTAGAAAGGAAAAACCCTCCAACCTGTGTGTAAAGCAAAAAATTCAGGAGGTTTATGGTAAAGAATTTGAGGGGGGAAACAATAGTGGAAAGAAGGATAAGATATAGGGGCTGGTGTGCTTTAAGGATGTGGTGGATAGGCCTTCAAAAGTCTTAGGGGTTAACTAGATCGGTGAGGTGGAAAATTTTAGGAATGTGGACCTGGGTTATGGTGTTGGTGGAGGGACCCCTGTTGTTGGAAAGGTAAAGAGTGTGGTGGATGTGGATGAGTCCATTCATGCGACAACTTCTAAAGACAAGGGTAAGTCCAAGGTCAATTATCCCAATGGTTTTCATGATGATGAACCCCCCATGAGCTCCCATCAAGGGAAAGGTTCATTTTTGGATTCCATGGACTAATCACAAGCCTTAGGTCTAGTTAAGGAAGGGGCTGATATTTCTTTCAATCTACTTATGTGGCTATTTTAGGAGGTTTAGGACCTCCATAAAAAACATGATACAATTTCTCTTTGCACTATCTCTACTCTTAGAAGTCTTAAGGAGAAGGATTCCATTTTTGGATTGGCCAATTCTATGAATTCCAGTGTGGGCCTTTTGGTGGAAGAGATGGCCAATATGAAGAGAGACTATGGCCCGAGGCTGGCTTTGTTGGAAAAGAACTATCGACTGATGCGTAAAGACCTAGACATGATCATCAATCTCAACAAGGAGAAATCAGAATCCTCGGCTAAAGGGCTTATATTCCTAAATGAGAAGGTGAAGGAATGGACCAGTAGATCTCTATTCAGTGAGCTGACAAATGAGGAGATGAGGGAGAATGTTGATAAGGAGCTGCAGTCCATAGACTTGGGCATGGGGTCGAGTGTTCACACTTGGGGAAAAACTAAGAAGTGCAAAACCGTGCCAAGGCAGGACATGGAGGAGGTAATGGAAATGCATGACATGGTTATTTCTAAGGACCTAGAAGTGGCTAGAATGCTTAAGGAACTTCCCTAATGGTCATTTGTTCTATTATTTTTTATTTGTTTTTGCTCCTGGGTGCTTTTGTTTTAAGCTGATGGGTCACTGATGTTTTTGTAATTAGTTTGTTTTGGTGTTTTGGGTGGGCATCCTATTGCTTTATCTTTGCTGCCTTTTCTCTTTTTTGTACAGGATTTTAATGGCCCTTCAAAACCTTTTTATCGTTAATCAAAAACATCATATGAATTAAACCTTAAATTTAAAGCATAGATAAAACAAATGGTTGTTGGATGAAATAAATGGATAACAACTAAGAATAATAATATAATTGTGGTACATGAGATGCACAAGCAAGTGTCACATTGCAAGAAATTATCTTGTGGTGAGAGCACAAGCAAAAGGTAATACAACATTTCCTAAAATTCCACATATTCTTGAATGTGATATTTTTTATGACAAGAATTCTACATCATATTACACTCTATTACAAAAAATATAAGGGGTAAGTGTTGACTCTCAATCTTTGAAGTTTATCATTGTGCTACTGATGTAGAGAGGTAAATTCCTTAGGGGAGCATTGTGGAAAAATTATTATGATGAAAATCCACTTAACTTTTAAAATATCAAAGGAAATATAATATTTATCACAAAATTGAAATCAAGGATATAACCAAGGTTATTCTGTGCAAAATAAATGATATCAAAGCAAGGATGTTGGCTAGCATGGATGTGGGCAATGATAGGATGGTAGGAATGCTCACAATAATGGCCAATTTTTTTAGTTGTATTGTAGTAGGGCACAATTCAAGTAGGTGTCGGTCCAACATTCCTTTTTAATTTTAAAATTCTTAAATTATTATTTTAACTCCTAAGCTTATATTTTTAGGGTTTAGGGAATAGGACATTTGTACACTAGCTTTACAGTTTAGTGTTTTTGTAATCCAAAATTATAAACTAGTTTTATTTTCCCTAATCCTTAGATCCTAAGCCCTAACTTTTTACCCTACAATCCCTAATCCATAAGAACCTAAGTTTTAACCCTAAATCACACAAGAAAACTAAAATATATGTAAAAATATATAGAAAAAACCCTTTCCTACCCCAATAAATCATCCACTAGAGTCATTAAGGAAGGAGAAAATTCTAGACATAATTTTGGGGCCAAAATGTTGCTCGCTATTATTAAGACTATAAAAATTTAAAACTATGTACATAAAAAGATACAATTACAAGTGTCATTTAAGTGTGCTATGTCCTATGTTGATCCACCTACTATTTCATATAAATTTAGGTCAATGTCAAATTGGCCTCAAGTAGTCAAGACATGTTTTCATGCTTGGTCAAAATGTTGTCAATTGTTACAACTTTAGAAGAACCTAAAATATAAATACATTGTGAGGGTGGGATAGTACCATAAAGGGTCTCATAATGGGCCATTTTGGGAGCACTATAATAAGTGGTGGTGTAACTTAGCTAGAGGTATCCACTTGGCCCACTATCCCTTATTCATAGACATAAATAAACACAAATATGTCTTAAGGAACATCTTTACAATCCCTATCTGACCATCATTATGGAGATGATAAGTTGAACTCAAGGTCAATTAAATTTCTTACAAATTAAACAAATCTTTCCAAAATATACTAACAAAATATGGATAATTATCAATGAGAATAGAATTAGGCATTCTTGTGGAGTTTGAAGGCTAAATCTAAGAAGTGTTAAAAACCATAATGACACTATAGGGGTTGGGTAATGCATATATTTGGTCAAGTAATCAACCACCACCAAGATGACCTATTTACCACTTAAGAGTACAAGAATCTCAATAAAATCAATAGAAATATTAGTCCAAGACTAATTGAGGATAATAAGTAGCTACATTGGTCTTATGGAAATGAGAGTTTCCCCTTTACTCCTTAGACATGCACCACATTAAATTAAAAATTCATATACATATTTCTTATGATCTTCCCAAAATAAATCCTACTTCAGACGAATGTAGGTATTCAATAAACCTAAGTTTCCTATAGTTGGAGAGGAGGGAAACTCCATTATTAACTAAGGATTAAGCACCAAATTTGGAAATAAATAGATATATTCATGATAAGTGAGGACTTGGCCTATCTAGCAAAATTATGACAATGATTGTCGATCTTGTTCCAACTTTTGAATGATATCTTGAACTACATGGTTAGCATCTCATTCATTTCATATCTCATTGATTTAATTGGGAACTAATATGAAAAGAGAATAGATGGATCCTTCCTCTTCATATTTGCATGAGAGGTCATTTACTTCCACATTTTTCTTACTCTTCTTGTAGGAAATATCATAGTCATATTCATGCATCTTTTCCACCCATTTTTATTATTTCAAGGAGGAAACTCTTTGCTACAAAATATATATCAAGTTATGATAATTTATTTTTATATAGAACATATATCCCCAATAGGTAATGACACCATTACTAAATATGTTAGCATGGATGATAGCTAACATTTATTTTTACATGTTTATTTAGCCAAATTAAATTAAATTACTGGTAAATTTAAAGTTCCAATTATCTTGCATCAGTATTACACCTAGATGCACATGCCAAATATATCACACTCCAAAGTGAAGGGATTCTAAAAATATAATAGGGCCATAAGTAGAGTAGAACTCATGGAAATTTTGAGTTCATTATGAGACACCTCTATTGATATAGACCAATTCAAGGAGTTCTTTTTGAGGAAATTAGTTAATAGCCCAAAAATGTTATGATAATTGTGCATAAATTTGTGATAGTATCATGTTGAGCCTACAAAACCATGCAATATTCTAAGATATTTAAGGCATGGTCACTCTTGCATTATTGTAATCTTCTTGGGATAAACCTATGCACCCAATTGTGAAATAATATGGCTTGAATACTCTTATTAAGGAGGCATTGTAAATTTGACAAAAGAGAGGAAGGAAAGGGAGGTTGATCCTTGAGAGAATGAAATTGGGATAGAATACCAAAATTCCATTTCTTTAATACCATATTATGGTATTTTCCCTATGAACTTATCCTACCTTCAATACATGTAATATATAAATTCTTGGCCATCGTATTGAAATTTGAGTTAAATGTGGGAGTAATCACAAGTGATTGGACCTTAGATTTGTAACCACTAGACACCCAATACCACATTTACACCAACAAATGAAAGATAAAGCATATTAGTGGTAATTGATAATCCCTAAGGTAATTCTAGCATTATGATACATTCCTCCATAGGACACTATTGTAGATTGGTCATCATAATTTAAAAATAATTGCAAGCATGCACATAGAAATATAGGTAGATGGCCAATTTTTAGTTGATAAAATTATGAATTATATCACCATATTTAAGACTAGATTTTTCCTTTTTGTAACACCCCACCACAAAACTCTAGAGGACCACATGCTACGACACGTAAAAATAGAACAATTTTTTTTTTTGAAAGTGAAATGTGCACAAAATTGCAAATGAAACAATAGTTGCATTCTAACCTAAGTCCTCTAAGGTTCCATGACTACGCTACAAGAATCCCATTAACCAAATTACAAGAATTACAAATCATCGCTACCACCTCATTAAACAAAATTTGTCTAACAATATGAAATGCATATAATCTACCACATAATAATGAACAATCAACAAGAACCTTCCATATCATATCATCAAAATAATAATATCCCAAATCAACTCAATTAACTAGCATAAGCAGTTACATCATTTAGATTATCCATTACATAAGAGAGTTCAACAACAAATTACATCATTTCATCTTTACATCATGAACAACAATGTCTCCTTGTATACATGTGAGGAGATTACATCAGAAGTATAATATAGGTACATAAAATATTATCTAGTCAAATTAGAACCAGTGCAATAGTCCACATCAACAAGAGAAGCCACCACACAAAATGATCAACAGAGAAGGGAACCCAATGGAGTGTATAGCACATTCCACCCAACCATGTGGAACCCTAAGGTCCACCCCCTATGCTAGGAGATGGAAATAAGGTCCCAACACCAAGTAGAGAAGAAGACAGTAGCATGACACAAAGAGGTAACTTGACTCCAACATACAATTACCAAAAAAAATCACAACAATGACATCGCTTCCAGAGGTACACAAATAGAAAGTGAACACAAGAAAATGAAATGCTAGGTTGTTATAGGGAGGAGTGTCATCACATAGCTTGCTATGGGTTACCCTGGAGTATGTAACGCTCCGCCGTGTGAACCCCAAAGGACAAAAAAACACTGCACATTTTTTTTAAAAAGTGAACCATTGCATAAGATGAATATGTACATTCTTAACATGAAAATAAATTATACATTTGCAAAGTCATCTACGTCCTCTGGGGTACAGGAGATGGTCATTACGATTTCTAAAATTTAATCAAATGAAAGCGAATAAAAACCAAGATTACATTATGATGACATACAATCATCCATGATAAAAAGAGAGGAAAATGATACATCATATTATTCTAATACATTTCAATTCATATTTAATATTACAATTATGGAGCACATTTCCACAAATACAACACATCAGATAACAGCTACCACATAAGGTTTACAAATACATTACAGTTGTTTCAGGAGTACATTACATCACTTTAGGAGTACATATGCATCTCGCCGTGCATCAAATAGAAGAGTGATACATAAAGAAGAATAAGGTACAAAAATGAGGAATAGTCTTCAACAATGTGAAGCTCTGGAAACTCTACATTTGATTTCACATCACATGTAATGCCCCATTATGTAACCCTAGAGGAAGTTGCAATTAACTAATCAAATGTACTATTATTTTTTGTTTAAGTACAAATAACATGCAAGTTCACTACCCATTGCAACAACATCTAAGGTTACGAGGCTAAGATTACTTTAAAACCCAAAAAAGAAACATGAATTGAAAACATAACATTTAATTACTTAACGAATTAAGAAATACATACACTCCATACATGTTAAATTACATCAAGAATAAGAAATACCACATGATTCCAAATAACATAATTGAACAATATGATTACAACTCTCATTCCCCAAATGAGGTAAATCCAATAAGCATGGTTATAATTTACATCTTCCACCTCAATAAAAATTGAGGGGTAATTAATTACAAGATTCAACTGAAAAGAATTAAGCATGAAATGAAAACTAGATCCCACAAGCTCTCCAATTGGAAATCTCATCCACATGAACAAGAAGAAAACCCAACAAAGAAAGGTGCACGTTCCACCCAACCAAGTGATACCCAAAGGGTCACCCCCCGTGCTAGGAGATAGTAACAAGGATTTCTAGACAAGACCATCTACCTCTAGACATAGGCTAAAACATAACTGAACTGAATCAAATTCAAACACATCACTTAACATAATGGTTACAATGCTTCTAGATACCAATGAGCCACTACACAATACAACAAAACTGACTTATAGTTGTCATAGAGACAGTGTCACACATCATTGGCTATGAGTTACCTTGGCTCAACCTTCCTAGGCTACCGGACCCCCATTCGGGGTTACCTTGGCTTGCCTCTGCCAGCCACCAAACTCCCATACAAATTGTGCTTCTCTTCTCATCTCAAGCCTTAATAAGCGTATGAGTCATGAGGGAGGCATTCATTATCTTAATTAGTCTAAATTTTTTTATTAATTCTTTTTAAGTTATCACTTACTTAAACCCTAAGTGAGTTACCTTGGTGCCCCTCTATGTGCCAGACCCCCACATAGAGCCACTCTCCTATTGACAACACACACGGTACAAAACCACAATTCAATGGGTAAATAGATAAGACAACCACTCCAATCCAAGGAGGAAACATATAAAAATACCCACTCCAAACACTTGGAGGCTACAAGACACATAAACCACTCCTTCCAAAGGAGGCACAAACCACATAAACCACTCCTAATCCAAAGGAGGCACAAACCATCCCCGTTCAAGAAAACTGGGTAAAACAACAGGATACAACTATACACACTACCCAAGGAAATACAAAGGTTGACTAACATAATATGACAACCCCAAATGATTAAAAACCCCTTCTGGAAGACTTACAACTCAATTAGCCCAAATAACGAGAATGAGAGAAATCACATAATGAAAAGACAAATTGAAAATTTAATACCCTATTTTAGGATTTCCTAAATCCAAGCACAACAATGGCATATTGCACATAACCATAAAAATAATTAACATTATTGCAAATACTCAAAAGTAAATAAGATTACATTAGCAACATTAAGGAATTTAAAAAATGACAATTTAATTCCATTTTCCTCAATTATACCTAATAATCAAAATCAAATTTTTAAATAAAAGCATTTGATTATAAAATCAATTTCCTAATAACATCATTCTCTTATGAAATTAATCTTTTCAGCAATAATAAAATCATTATAGAAAAACTATAATTAAATATAAATTAAACATATATATATAACTATATATTTTAATGAATATATAACTATATATATAAATTTATATTTAATATAATTTTTTTTTTAAAACAACTATTTAACTTCCATTCACAAATATTTTCAATTATTTAAAATATAATATATATATGGGTGGCTTTAGAATAGTGGTTTACAATTTATAAGAGGAAGGAAGTTTCACTTTTTTCCTTTTCCCCATATTCAATGGGTTCAGTCGAACCCAATGGTTTGAGCAAACCTCATAAGGGGTTCGACTGAACCCGTATAACCTAAATAAAAAAAATCATATTTAAATGGGTTTGGTCGAACATAGGTTCGACTGAACCCCTTAAATATGACAAAAAACAAAAATTCTCTCATTCTCAACTATCACTTTCACTTTCTGAATTTACCAATCACTTTCCCTAGTGCGTGCGGCGAACCAAGAGCATGACGGCGACCAAACAGAGTTTTTCTTTCTGGCAAAAGAAAATTTAAGTTCGTCTCTCCAAAGTTCATCATTCTGGTTTACATATCAAGCACTAGGTTTTTAAAATTCAATTTTTTTAGAGTTCAAAATGCATCTATTTGTTTAATTTCGAAACCCTAAATGCAAAATTTTTCAAATTTTTTGAAATTCAAATTGCATTTGTTTGAAAGTTTTTAAAGCATTTTCAACATATAGTATTTTGCTTCCACATTTTGAATACATTTGTCTTGTGTAAATGAAATATGCCTTCCCATTTCAACAATCAAAGCTATGGATAAATAGATTTAATTTTAGTTACAAGAAAAATGTATAAATTATAAATTTATAACATAATTATGTACATGGGAAAATCCTCTTGGAGAAAAATCCCACAACCAAAAACATGAACCAATTATATTATTTGATAATAATATCATTTACAATAAAATATTCATGTGCATACCCTTATAGTAGTATCATAAACATGTGAATATGGAGTAATTTCTAGTAGCATGATGATACCTACAAAATCATTATGCTTTCTCCATCTCAAGCACCCATAAATAGAAAAAATTTAAACCATAAAGAAAGTGTGGTTTAACCAAAGCCATGAGCCAAAATAATGACCTAAAAATGGCACCAAATTTGGCACAAATTTCAACATCATATTCCTTGACTTGGTTTATAGGATGTATTTAGCAAATGCTTTACATCTTGTCAAAAAAATTCAAATCCTCCTCCTCATAACCGACACTCCATTTTTGACATATTCAAACCCATTATTTAAGATGATCTTGATGATTTTCATAATTCTAATCAATATTCTAGTGTAACCCCCCTTTTTTATTCTCTTATGTGTCATATAACATTTCATAAGTAATTCCCATCTTACAATTTCATACAATGCTCTTACAACTTTTTAAATATATAAAAAGGACAACCCTAGTTCAATTAGGATTATTTAATTATTATCACCTACATCCATTCATTACATGTTATTAGTTTTTAGTTGCACACATTATTAGGAAATATGCATTGTCTAAGCAATTGGGGTATATTGCATGTTTGAGAGTGTTTTCCTTGATCTTTTATCTAGTTAAATTAATATCCTTTAAAATCTTGTTTTATGGAGTTTTCATCTTAACTCTAATATGACTAGCAAATAAAATGACGATTGAATCATTTTTTGATATAATAGCTAATGACAACCATATAAAGAGCCACATTAAAGAAGATGAAAAATAATGATCACATGAGACTATGATTTAAATACATATGTTGGTAAAAAAGATATTTTCCTAAATTGATAATTGCGTATTGATGCACCTCTCCACCCTAAATATCCTCACTCGTTGGCTAGTAATTTATATAATGTATTAGGTGGCTATCCTTAGGGAATTAATACTATTCGTAATATTACCACTCTAATGGATTTTAATAATGTTGTACCCTCTATGCATCCATCTACCCTTCATCCTCTTATAATGATTCCTTCTATCATACTATAGTTACCACTTCCATGGGATCCACCACCCATGTCCTACCGCCTTTCTCTCCACTAGTATTTTTCTTATCTCCCATCCTTTTATATATGTTCACACCATTGTTACTACTAGCACTATCCTATATAGATATGTTCTTCATACCATTCCTCCTTATCCTAGATGAAAATCTAACCTTATAGTGTAACATCTCCTTGCATTACCATGTCATTACCTTTCTAGATCTTCCCCTCTTTATACATTCTCCTTGTTATCCTACACTACTCCTACCACTAATATATCCCTATATCTTGGATATACTATTGAAGAAATTTAACTGACTTTCAATATCACAAAAATTAGAGCCATATTTTTAAACGTAAAATGTGTATAATTAAGCACAATCCATGCTTCCTAATTCAACTTCACTAATATCTATCGAATGAACTTAGGTTCATTACAATAAGATAATCATATAGCCATAATTAGTTGTCAAGATAATGGTGAAGTTTTCAATAGCCATATTTATCCTTCCACATGCCACCATTAGACATACACATAAGATTCATTAGGAAAAGTGAATGTGTGGATGTGTGGATATGCGTCAAAAAAATGCTTTGATAAGATGTGTGTAAGGAAAAAATGGAGTTCAAGTGTTTGATTTATGTCTATATAATAGGTCATAAACTCTAGGGGAATTATTACCACTTTGCACAATATTGCACCATATATATATATATATATATATATATATATATATATTCAAAATGAGGCAAAAAATACAATAGGAATAATATGGATATGAAAATTTTATCATTACATTTTTTTCCACTTTAAGACGCATGTGAAGATTTTAAAATAATTGTGCATCTCAATTTATGTGGTATTCACAAACATGTATGAAATTTAAATATTTAGACATCAAAAAACATGAAAAAGTGGTTTGTTGTCTTGTCCACAACACATCCTTTTTTCTTTTGAGAAAATTATCTATCACTTTGTAAAATCCTTGCTATGTTGAGTGTAATACCCTCATGTTTCTGATACTATTTACTACTATTGTCTGCTTTATATGTTAGTGTGATACTGAATTGTGATGGTGACTGATTCATCGTTTTGGTGTGTGTGGTTGTGTGGTTTAATTGATTGCTTCAATTGATATTTTTATTGTGATTTATGATACTCTATATGTAGGGTTTGGATTATTTTATTAGGTAATGCTTTCTCTCTAATGTTTTAAATGTCGATGTGATAATCGTATGGTGATCATGTGATTTGAATTCGGTGTTATTTTATAATGCAATGGTTAGTAATTAATTATGATGCAGTAGTTAATTAGCATGTTATCTTATGATCAATTGGTTAGAAATGTTAGTTGTTATCGATATTGTAATTGTTAGAATAGATTAGGTGAGAGGACAGTGTAGCATCACTCGTTCACGAGTGCCCTGCTACACTGCAATTCCTTCTCACGGTAGGATGTTGATTATTTATATATACATGTGCTACTTGATGTCTGCTTGGATGCAAGATTGCAAGATTAAGTCTCGATTCCACCTGCTTCGGCAGGACAGGGCGAGTAATAAATTAACCCAACGGGTAAAAATGTTGAAAAAGGGAGTAGGTTTGGAAATGTCCCCGTCCCAAGTTCGTCGTCTGTGGTGAGTCGTGTTGTGACTGAGGTTTTCATTCTTGTTGATTGTGTAGTTTGATTGTTGAGGTATTCAGTTGATTTATGGTTCATGTTTATTTAATTAACCTTATTTTATAAGATAATGGATTAAAGTTGTTTAGTTGTTTGATTTAATTGTGTGTTAGTTGAATATTAAATTTAAATATATTATAAATTAAAAAGGTGATTTAATTTATTTAAAAGAGTAAATAATTATTTTTAATTAATAATGTTGACAATAATTAAATTAAATAAATATCGTTGAAGATAATTAAATAATATCTTTTATTAATATTAAATTAGCATAGATAATATCTTGTTTAAATAAATTATTTTAAATAAAAACTGTAGATAAATCTGTGCTTTTAAAAGCTGGAAAAGGACCAATAGGAAGGAGACTTTTTGAGAAAAGAAAGCAGGGAAGCTTTATTGAGTTTTATTTTGATTTATTATTTTTTTCATGAGAAGATTATTCACACACAGAACCTCTACTCTGTTGTTCTGGGATTTGAAAAGGAAAAATAAAAGAAAAATAAAAGAAAAGAATTTTGTTTTGTTGAAAACTTGGGGAGAAAATAATTGTTTTGAAGATAGATAGATTTGAGGAGGAGCTGCAGGAGGAATTCGAAAGGAGCTTTCAGAAGGGATTCTTCTTCAGACGAAGGACTCCAGGTTCCATAGAATTTATTATTTATTCTTTTTATTCTGTAAAGAAAATCATGCATGTAATATCTTAAATCAATAATTCGTTTGAAAGAGGGTTTTGGTTTGGTTGTGTTATATTCTTGAATGAATTCTATTGGAAAACTATATTAAATCTTCTGTAGAAAACTTTCACTGAACCTGTTCGAAACTTTTCAATATAGGTTAGTAGTGAAAATTTATTGTTGAAAATAAAACAAAAACCATCCTTGATTGAAGATCAAATTTACTTGTCAGATCTCTTTTGTGATTATTAAAAAAAAAAAAAAAAAATCTTTTAAAAAGTTTTAGGAAACATAGTGGTGAAAAATAATTATTTTGAGAGAGAAAATCCTTTTTACTTATTGATTATATTTGTATTTTTCAAATCTATTCTGAAAGAAAATATTTTATTTATATAAATCTATCTTTTTGAATCTCTGAAAAAATATATATATATTCTGGCTTTTAAAATTGTATGCATAAATATATTTATATTATATATTTTTCGAATTTAAGATACTATGTAAAATAAATAAATAAATAAAAATAAAAATGATTTAAACATATATTTTTATTAGAAATCGTATTCAAAAGAAACAAAATTTATTATTTTATGTTCTTCTTATTTTATACACATTGTTTATTGTTTGTTTAAATCAAATTTCGTGCCTGTGTGTGTCGGATGAAATTGTGGTGTTAAAATAAATAAATATAAAAAGAAATTATAAATAAGTATTATTTTATTAAGTTTATTTGGGAAGGTGGGAGGTCGGCCCAGGCCGCACCCCCACGGACCCTGAGGGCTTGCTGTACACAGCCATCACCGGCTGCGCACAGCAGTCGAGACTGCTGGGCGCAGTCCGGTGGGGACTGCGTACAGCAGTCCCCTCACTGCCACCTTAGGGCGCCGTGCCCTTTTCAAAGCATGAATAAATGTTTGATTTGACTCTTTTTTTTTAATTCGATTTCTTTTTGATGATATATATGTTTTATATGTTTATATTAAAATATATATATTAATTTAAATTCGTTTGTTATTAAATTATGCATTTTGCGGATTATTATATATATATATATATTATTTAATATATATTTATTATATATATATATAAATTAATTAATTAATTGTCAAATTAAATAATGAATTTTTTGTTTTTTTTTAATATATATATATATGATTTTAAAATACGAGATTTATTAAATGTTTTATTAAAGGAATATTTTAGTTAGAGATAGGTGATTGTGGAAAGATTACAATGTATATAATAGGCATTTTTTTTATATAATATATTTTTTAAAAATAATAATTTCATTTTAATATATATGTGTGTATAGAGGTGTATATATATGTATATTTATATAAATACGGGAGAAGTCATTGTTAACTGATGTGAATTTAATATGGTAAGATTCAGAGAATTTGCAATGTTTTATGTAGTCGTGCAAATTAGAAATTTAACGATCTATTTTGTTTTGAGTCGAATATTCTCAAATTGATGATTTAGTTATTTGATAAAATTTATTGTGTATTGAAATTGTCTTTTTTGTAGTATTGTTTATGCACTTGCTTTCTCTCAAGATTTTTCATTTTATTTAATTTGATTTGGGTTTAGGTCATATGGAAATCCTAGGAGTTAACCTTTCCAGTTATAGGAACCTAAATAGTGTTTGGGACTTCCAGAGGCAGGGATACTGTGAGTTGTATTTGAAATTGTAATTTGATGGTTGATTTTATGTTTTGGCTTTGGTTAATGTACACTGGGATTGTGCAACTTTGTGAATGATATGCACGTGATTGTGGGCGAGATGGTTAAGCCTCGCAGATGAATTATTGGTATGGTTCAGTATTTCTGGTGGTATAATCCTGTTCTGTTGGATATTCTTGTGTTAGGGTGTCTAGAGAGAGTGGCTCTAGTGGGGGCCAGCGCACAAAGGGGCTGTCAGGGTAACCCACATAGAGTTAGATTAATCAGTGATAACTTAAGTAATAAACCACGGGTGGGGATTAAACACTAATAAGATAATTGTGAAGCCTCGTCCGCCTGTTAGTGCTATCACAGACTAAATGGGACTGAGAAGGCCGTGGTTGGCAAGGTCATTGCCTTGTCTTCACGAAAGGTTAATGACTCTGCATGAGTAACCCTATGGAGTGGCACCTTGAGATAGGTTGTCAGGAGAACCATAGATGGAAGCGGCACCTTAACTTGGTTGTCTGGAGAATCCATGTAGAGATGGAGGCGGCACCTTGTAATAGGTTGTCTGGAGAATCCATGTGAAACCATGCGATGACACTCTCGTCTAACAATCTATTTGCGTTGAGTTACTGAAGTCCTCTGGAAGTGATTTATTCGTTTGTCTTTGGTTATTGTTGGAGGTAGTATTTGATGTTATGTCTTGAGTTTTGATATTATGTTTGGAGTTTCACTGATGTTGTGATTATGACTGGTTGTTATGTTCATCAGTGGTTTGTTGTGCCTTTTGGCTTTGTCGTCGTTGAGTATTTAGTGGTCTTGGTGTTAAGTTGTCTTCTTGGAGTTAGTTTTGTGTTTTTGTTAGACGTGCTTGGTCGGGGACCCTTCCTTGTCTACTCTCAGCACGGGGGTGGTTGGGTGGAACGTGCTTCGCACCCCGTTGGGTTCCCCTTCTATTACAGGTGTATCTTTATTGCAGGGCTTTTGGAAGATGTTGATGATCCAGTTATTCTTTGTACCAGATGTTTATATACCCCAGTTGTAATGTATTTATTGACGTATCGTCTCCCACGTGTGATGGGGTGACCTCGATGTAATTTGGATATGTGGTTATTGAGATGTATGCTTAGACAGTGGTATTTCACCATCTTTTGGATGTGATGTATATTCAGGCCTTGTATGTATTCGAGAACTGTCACTTGTAATAGTTGGTTACGTTATGTTGTATCTATTGAAATATGTAACACTTTATATCTTTATAATTCCATGTATTGTCCTATGTGCATGTGGTATTAATATGGTTATTGTTTAATGGATATGTAAATGATGAAATGAGAATTAATAGATTTATAAAATTGATTAATTATTGTTATCTTATTATCGTGTTATGGATTAGAATAGTCATGTCACTTTGTGTACCCCTTTGGAACTAGTTGTGTCTCATAATACATTGTTATGTTATAATACTTAAGTATGTTATTATATTCCTTTTAAAAAAAAAAATTGTTCCGTTGTTTTAGTTCCTTTGGGGTTCGCACGGGGGGCGTGACATTGAGATTATTTAATTTTTTCCCTCCATATTTGTAGTCCTTTTTATTCCTAGAAATATAATTTATTACATTTTTTCTTAATAAACAACATATGAATAAATTTTACATGGTTGTATGCAATCTCATATATATAGTACATATGGTTGTGATTACAATGTTTATATTGTGTTTAGATTTGGTTTTATATTATCCTTCCAAAAAATGTTTGATGTTTATAATATTTTGATTTACCTTTGGATTTTGTAGACACTAAATCTCATATACACTCATATCCATACCATGGTCCCCACCCGAACACCTAACATCCACTTATTAACAAAATTCATGATACCTTAATTACTACACTTTATCAAAATCAAATTATTTTTTCTTTTTAGACCTAAAACGATCAATGCCTAAACTAATTAAAATATTTATTGTAAAAATTTCCATAGTAAAGTACAAAATAGAGAAGGGCATGTCAACCCACAAATCATGGTGTAGGGTCAAAACCAAGAGACCCATCAAATAGGATTGTAGCAATCATATATAGACAAAATTGACCAAGAAAACCTACCATACATGAAAAAAAACCTAAAAAGAAGACATATATTACATATTTTTTGAGTGCCCATATATTACATATATATAGAAAAAACTAGCAAAGGGTGAGGGACATGAGTGAGGAGAAACAACATTTCCTTATGTGCCTCCATTGTTTCTCCATACAATTGAGTGCCCAATTCTATTTTATGTCCATTGATTGTATTTTCCACTAAAGATTCATCCCATTCTTGCAAGGTTCATTTCAAAGAAATTCAAACACAAAGGAAACTAGAGTTTTCGTTTAAAACTTTGTGTCTAAACAAACACCCAACAAAATATTTTTCATTATGTAAGTCATCATCCTGAATGGCATTGTTTAGGGAATGGTCAAAAAAGAAATTATAAAACATAATCCACTACAAACTAAGCAACTAAACCATAATTTTGAAGAAGATCCATAGCATTAAACAAAAATAAAGACACTACCTAAGAGAGAGACATTAACTAGAGAGTTTCATATAGAATTTGGTCACCTACGGTCACCCAAATTACTAACTCCACACGCCAACAATCAATCTTGAAAATTTTCTTCAGCATTTTGAAAAAAAAGTCCCAAACTCTAAATGTACTCCCTTTTTGGGATGGGATGAATGCTCTCCTATTGATCAAATCGGCCTCCATTGTTACTCGAGTAGAATAAATTAACCAAATATTTAAATGAATCATTCTCTCACAAATATTGAAATAAATTAAAATAAATCCAAGTAAATCTATTATTCCTAGATAATTCAATGAAAATTATGATAAATTAGTTTATATATCAATCAAATTATTTAACATATTTAATCAAATTAGATAAAAATTGAAAATAATTCAATCAATTCATTGATCAAAATAATTAAGAAATTTCATTAAATAAATAAATTAGTTAATTAGGTAATAATAGTAGCCACATTTTAATTGGCTTAAACTCATGATACATGATCAAATCCTAGCAATTTATCCATCATATAAAAAATCTATAAATTGAGATCAAATCCATCATTTTATCGTCTCAATTTTGAGCAAGTATATTTTATCTAGTTGGGCAATAAATGTTTTATCATTTGCAAGATATATCCATTTGTCAATATGTATTTCATTATAATTTTAGTTCATTTTTTGTGTAATTCATCTTTTCACTCTATTAGAGGTGATTTTTTAATTCAATTTGAAGTCTACATTTATTTTCCTCAATGTCTCATTTATTTAAATTCAATGCTTACAAATTGACATGCTTGGTGGGATGCAAACCCACAAATGCTCGGTTACATTTTATATTTTATACTATTAAAGTATTTGATTTATGCTTTATTTGTTATTTAATCTATGTTGATCACATTTTTCTATAGAAAAATTTGATTCTTGCGTTAAGAAAAGAGAATTTCATTATTTTTAATGTTTTTATTGGAATAATGTTTGAGATTCACGAGCTTATTTTCTAAGGAGTTGAGTGGTTGGTCTATTTCTCTTTGATTTAGTTCCCAATACAAGAAATACAAGAAATATAATTATATATCATGCAAATCATCAACATACATATAAAATATCACACCCATCATCAACACAACTAATGATCCATACCTATGAGCATCCAAATACAAGAAATATAACTATATATCATGCACATCATCAACATACACATAAAATATCACACCCATCATCAACACAACTAATAGTTCCCATATCATATTATCTATGTTCTCATACAAATGTGTCTTCAAATACATCAAAGCACTCATGAGTAAATCCACTCTGTAGAGCATACACACAACTAAAAAGGTGCCCCTAAGGTATTTTTCTCCTATATCTATCCTCTTCGCCTATAAGTTTAAATAGTTTGATGGTATCTAAACTTTATACATATAAAATTTATGATAAATGTCTGATTATTTTGCTTTCCAATCTATAATTTTTTGATGTTCTTGGCTATATAATTGAAGTTCATTTATGTTAACAACTATTAGATTAAATATTTTTATCCCCAATTATTTTCGAATAATTTTATACTTTAATCTTTGTATTCTTATTCTTTCTTTCATCGTTTCATTTAAAATTTGAACCATTTAAGGATGCTATGTTATAGATTATAGTTGTCTTCCAATTCTTTTTAAATTGTTAATAGTATGAAAATATTATTGATGAGTAAATGAATTATTACAAGTTATATTTTAGATTTGTATTCTCTTTATCTAGATATATTATTTACCAAAGTCTCATTGCTTTTGGTGTATATATATATATATATAACATGGAAAATGCAGATCATGTTCCACCTGTGCCAGATTCTTTGTTTGCAAATACTAGTAATGAGATTAAAAATTGAGAGATTCATTAGCACAAGGTGCAAACCCGGGGATATATAGTGAACCATGCATGTTAATATTGCATAGTCTAGAAAAACTAAAAGATGAACTTGAGAGGACTAGTGCATATTCCCCAGATAGAGTGACTACCATTCTTTCCCGCATGCTGGAAGAAGTACATGGTGATGTTCTTCTTAAACAAATACAAGATAGTGTCACCAAAGAAATGATAAAATCCACTTGTTTTCCATTTTATCAAAATGTGTGTAAGGTTAGGGGATACCAGGTCACTAGATGTGTCAATCATGTTATGGCCTCATTGATCTACCCACGATTTCTCATAGCACATGGTCTATACCCAAACAATGACTAGATTCCATTGTATTTTGTTTAGTAATTGTATGCTGAGGTCCATTTGGGCCTCAAAGTTAACTACCTAGACATTCCACCATATGTTGGTCAGGGGTGTGGTAGGATTGTTGATAGGCCCACCTATCGTCGAGCAGATAGACCACCCCTAGTGTGTTAGGGTATTGGTTGATGATAGGTCTCCTGCTCTCACCCCAGCTCTAGCCCCCATAATAGATGAGGTTGTCATTGCTTCCCAAAAGGAAGCAATTGACACTGTAGGTGACATTGCGGCTGCCACCACTAGGATATCTGATGATCGTGGAGGTCAGTATTTGATATCCAGACATTCCCGATCCACACCATTTTTAGCACAGTGGACCACCATGGATCTTTTTACAATGGTCGACATCCCTACTCCTACACAACTTGATGCACTTATAGGAGCTATGTCACGCATGATTCTGCATTGTTTGGCTGAGGACCTATTGGATGCATATGCCCACATTGCATCAAACAATGGGATCAGTATAGAGCATGTTAGAGAGAATTTGAGATGTAGAGGTCGTTCAATTCTAGGATCCCATCACTCTCAGCCGAGCACTAGTGCACATCAAGATCCACCTACAATTCATGTGGTAGCTGCACAAACTATGGGTTTTACTGATATGTTGATTGGTTCTGGTTCATCATCACCAATGCCATCTCAACTTCATAGTCCTCTACATTCATCAATTATGGCACAACATGGGATAGATTGGATGGATGTATATGTTGATTTGTTGCTTGATCATTTGGTGGATATGGTGGAGGTGATTGTTTCGGAGGACTTAGGTCATCCGATATCAGATGATGTGCATGTATGTGTGCATGTGCATGTTTCAATTCTTTTTTCATTCTTTTTTAATTTTTTTTAACTAGATATTCATGTAAGTTGATATATATGTGTATATATATTGTTATAGGTGGACATACCTCATATCACTCCTAGCCTTGGTCTAGATCCTGTGCATGATCGATGTGACTTTGTGGATGAATCTACTATCAGTGGACATGTCAGTTTTACATTTTTATATAATCACACGTGTATATGTACATGCAATATATTTATGTATGCATAGATCTAGACTGATATTTAAACATACAAGTTCATTTAAAAATAACTTTCATAAAAAATTTTATTTAATATAAATTACATGCATTTAACACATCTGTACACAATTTTATTAGGGCTCAACACATCCATCGTAGAGCAGAATCCTGTTCTCATTCAAAATTCTACACTGGCCTAGAGCAGACATCTCATTAGGCCATGCATTCTAGATTTTATGACTTTTACCACGTATTTGATTATACATGACTTCTTAACTTCACATTTGATTATATGATATACATACATTTGCTTATTTGTTGATCTTTAGCACACACACACACATTAATAATAATACATCTACTACTCTTAATACTTACCCTTTAATTTACATTTTGCTTTTTAAGGATATGTACATATATTCTCCTTATATGATAAGCATACATACATTTTCCTCTTTGCTTACAAGTAATATGTGTTATGTTTATATGTATTGAACCATTTTACATATATGTACATGTGTTTGCTTATGTATTTTAAACATGTTTACACATTAACATATTTATGCATTTTGCTTTAAATATTCAATATACATACATGTTTTCTTTTTTTATGACCTCTTACAACTTACATTTCCTTATATTCAATACACATTTGATCTCTAGTACAATTTTAGGGAAAATCAATGCCATTTTATAATTAAGTTCATTCATGTTGATCATAATAAATATTTTTTAAAAAATGACTTAAGCAACATGAACCATTGAGTTGAGAACAAGATATAATCTTTTTGACAAGTAACTTGAAATTCAATTCAAATTATATTGAGCTATTATACGTTTTTTACAAGTAACTTGAAATTCAATTCAAATATAATTAAGAAAATTTAATTCAAATTATACCTCTATTATACATTTTCAACAACTAACTTGAAATTCAATTCAAATATAATTAAGAAAATTCAATTCAAATTATACCTCTAATATACATTTTTGACACTTTAACAAAATTCTAAAATTACTAGATATGTTGTGCATACCTATGAATTAAATAACAAACCCATAAATTTGTGTCAACTTTAGTTCGTTTAATACTACTTGATTCATTTAAACTAGGATCTAGTTATTCCATGTACACTTGAATAATTTTGATTCACTTGGAGCACAAATTTTGGAGAAGTTTTTGCACATTTATTAAGGAGGCAAATATTGGAGCTCGACAACTTTTCATTTTTATCATTCAAGGAAAAATTTGGAGGATAATTTAACTAATTTGGTAGAGGACTTGTTTAGAGTCATCTTTAAGATGAAGAAGAAAATGGGACAACAAAGAAAAAAAATGCATCTCAACGAAAATTGTCAAAAGAAGAACAAAAGAGGCGTGATCAAAACTTGGAAAATTATGTAATACCCCTCTGTGTTGGTTGTTCTGGACTGGTGTGTGAGTATTTGTGTGTGCTTCATTGATTACTGTGTTATTTGATTATGTGGAAAATATAATATGTTAGTAATCATGTTTAAATAATTAATTAAATCATAAGTGATTTGTAAAATTATTTAAAATATGATTAGAAATTAAAATCATAATAAATTAAGTTAAATCAAATGATTTAGAACAAATGATCAATCAAACTAATTCGTTAAAAGTAAAAGTGATATTATTAGATAAATTGATTTAAATTGTTATGAACAAATAATCTTGAAAAGATAATTATTATAATAAGAAATTTAATGGATACTTAATTAGAATCTTGTAAATGGTTGATTCTAATTATTCTAATGTGGAAGTAATTAATTAATAGTGTATTGTGGAGATAATGAATATATATTCAAATAAAAAGTTCATTTTTTGTGGATTTAAATTTATTTAGTTTAATCAAAATGAATGATAAAAGAAAATGAAATATAAATACATGAAAAGGAAACAAAAGGAATTAAGGATTAAATATTATTTTGATTTATTTCTTGAGATGTGACTTTTGGTATTCTCAGGAAGAGGAATGGAAGGGACTTTTGTGTGTGATTTTATTTAGAGGATTTTTGTGTTGGAAGGGGGGTTGCATTCTCTTTCCAACAGATTTTGGGAGAAATTTGGCAGTCAATTTTCTGTTATAGTATTGCATTCTTTTATTATTCTGTGAATACATTGAGGAATAAGATTGGAGTTGAGGGGAAGATCTTGGAGCTGCTTCAGGAAACATTCGTTGGCAGAGGATTGGATCGGAAAAATGGATAGAGCTTCTATAGATCTTCTTCAAACACAGGACGCCAGGTTCCTTTCTTATTTATTTGTTGTAGCATTAAATAAAATAGCAATTGATTGGATTTGTTTCACTGTGCATGAAATTTTCATCTAAGGATCGGGATTGCTGTTTGTTAAAATGGAATTTGGTTGGGTTCTGGACTGTCATTTATTAGATTGAAATTTCTGGGAGCTTGGGACTGTTGTTTATTTAAATGAAATTATTTGTTGGGTTTTTACTGTTGATTATTAAAATGAAACTATGTTTGGAATTCTGGAAATAACTAGTACTGTAACTTGGTCGGGAAAATATAATAACTCAATCTCTCACTGGGAATTTGGGGTTGTGTAAATCCTCACTTGTAGATAAATTTTACAAAATTTATTCTGTATATAATTTATGTTGAAACAGTAACTTGTGCTATTTCTCTGTATTCGAATTATTTTTGTATACAATATATATATATATAGATGTATATATATATATACATATATCAGATATATATATGTATATATATGTATACACATATATATATATAATTGTAGATATAAAATAAAAATAAAAATAAAATTTAAAGTTCAAATTTTGTTGTTTTAAATTGTTTGAATTTATTAAAAAAAATAATTTGTTGACGGGTGATGGTTCGGCCTCGGCCCTACCCACCACCCGGCCAGCCATAGTGTTGAAGCGGCAGCCTACGGGCTACCATGGTAGTCTGTCAGACTGCTGTGACAGTTCGTAGACTGTCCACGGCAATCCTACGGACTACTGTGACAGTCCGTAGACTGTCACGGCCGGGCCCTTCGACCATGCTTTTATATGGGATTTAATTCCCATTTAAAATAGAATATATTAATTGTTGTCTAAAACAAAAAATTTATATAAACTTTAATGCGTGTTTAAACTATTATGAACATATACATATATATATATATATATGTATAAATATATATATATATATATATACATTTATATATATTCAGTAATTTATGTAATTAGATTTCATTTATTTAATTGTTAATTTTATCAATTATTTATGTCTGTAATCAGTTTGATTATTTTCTAATATGATCAAAATAAAATTTTATTATAGTAAAGATATGGTAATAGAAAGGAACTTCTAACAATTTGTTAAATTGTGAACTTTGATAGGATAATTATAAGGGAAAATTGTGAATATATATTTATATCAGCATTGATTGTTTAATTCTTCTTTTTGAAATATGTATAGGGTGGAAATAGAATTTAATATACAATCGAATAAGTTATTTTTTTTATGAAGTTAAGTTTTGTAGACTTGTTGGATTCTTAGAGAAAGATCTATTCTCTTTCTCTTTCCCTCCTCGAAAAGAATTAAAATAAATAGATATGTAGTGGTTTTAAAATGTATTTTTAGGTGTAAATTTATTTAGATAGATTTAAGATTTTAGGGTGGTAATTTCTAATAGGTAGTTCAAGTATGTAGAGTATTGTTATTATTGTCATTTTAAAGTATAGACAATTGGTCTTAAATGGTTTTCACAATTAATTTAAATATTGGAAGTGAATGTTAAGTTAGTATAATGAAAGGAAAATGAAAATAATGTTTTGGACATAAGTAGTTATGAAATGTTAATGAGTTAACTACCCAATTATTAAGTAGTTTACAATTATGTTGATAAATGAAAGGGGAAATTTAAATGTATGGGAATGATTAGTGTTTGATTAGGGTATTCTTGAATTGGGTAGTTTACTGGTGAAATGGGATTGTAATCTTTTGAAAATTGACTTCCTTTATATTCATTTCATGGTTGATTTGTAAGTTCTCTTTTTGGATAAGTCTTTTAGAATACTTGTGATCTTTATCATGAATTGTTTTAGTTGATTGTGTAATTCAGATGGAAAAGTTGTAAAGTTATTTAGCTCTGGTCGTAATTTTGATTGGTTAATAAATATTGTTCTCGATTGAATTTTTGGTTGTTGTTTTTTATGTTAGTGATTTTGTGGAGTTGTGAGTGGTTGAGTATTTAAGGTGTTCTTTAATTGGTCCCTTGGATGCCTGGTTGCATGCTTTTATCTCTGTTATTAAAGGATTGTTTTTGGATGTTTCTGTATTGGTGTGAATGCCTTTGTAGATCAATTTTGATTCAAGGAATCCTTTGTCATTTAATTTGTGTTGCAATGTAATTGGGAACTTGTGTTTTCATTTGTGAATTGTGGATAGTTGATCTTCTTGAATCTATGATTTATTTTGTATCTAAGTTGATTATGTAGTCTGGATGGAGTTGTTGATCTTATTTTAATGTATTCACTCATTATATTTAAATTGAAAATAGTTCTTGTGGCTTTGTAATTATTATTGTCATTGCTATGTTGTTGATTTTATGAAGGTGATTTGCGTACCACTATAAGGGGGTTCTTGTGAGAAGAAAATTGAGGTCTCCCGTGGAATACCTAGTTGGTGGCTTTTGGTTTTATTAAGTGATTTTGTTTAAAGGTTGATTTTCTTTTGCGTTCCCTATTTGAGGTGACACCATTGTTGATTTGTGAATGGGTCTTGATGAATCTTCTTTTTCTATGGCTTTTCTGATTTACTCGCATAATTGAGGAAATTTTACCCTTGTGTTGGAATTATTGGAGAAATATTCTTGTTGCTTCACTTTATCCTCGTTTGTGGGTTTTCATTCTTTTGGCTTCCAGAGGCTTGAGATGATTGATAATTGATAAGCTTCCTTTATGTGCCCTTTGATGTGGCAAGTGCTCGGGTTTCATGATTCTTTAAAAGGGTTAAAATGAGAATTGTTTGAGAGACTCATTTTGTAATTTGTTTGGGGCCAGATGGGTAATGCTGCCTCTGCGATGCTTTTATGTGGTGATTCTTTGTTCAGATTATGATGGTACAACCCTTGGTTTTTTTTTTATGTGGTTGGGTCTCTAGGGAGAGTGGCTCCTCGTGGGGGTCGACGCCCTATTTAAGGGGAAGGGCACAGGATAACGCACAAGTCAGTTAGTAAACAAGTGAAAATCTAATAATTAACTTAGGAGGGTTGGGTAGTAATATCATTACAAGATAAAAAAAATGGATGCCTCGTATTCATTAGTGCTTCCGCAGACTAATGGAAGGCTGAGAAGGCCGTGGTTGGCAAGGTCGTGACCTCATCTTCACGAGAGGTCTACGGCTCTGCATGAGTCACCCTATGGACCGGCACCTCTAGTGGGGAGGAAGAGCACATGACAGCCATAGATGGGGGCCGGCGCCTCCAGTTGGGAGGAAGAGCACAGGATAACCCATGTAGGACTATGCGATGACACTCTCCCCTAGTTGCCCATGTGTTTTACTTTATTGTGTTCCTTTGGAAGTAGGTCGTGGGAGTTGGTTTAGATTGTTGATATATGGATTTATTTTGAGTTGTGAATATTGCCTCGATGCATCTTTGGTGTATTTTGTGGTCTTGTATGATCTCATTGATATTTGATTTATGACCTTATACTTTTATGGTACTGTGTTATGATATTGTTTAATTGCAATTTGGGATTGTATTATGTGTATTAATTCAATTTAATTTGGAAGTATTTCATGATCATCCTGTGGTTACTTGTTTATTGGTCATTGCTTTGATTTATGTGATGGGATTTGTGACTTTAAGTTATTATGTTGACTCTTGTAATCCTTGAGTTTTATGATACTTTTGTATGTTGTTGAGTCTTGTGGTTTCCTGTTTGGATGTTCTTGGTTGTGGTCTCTTTCTTGTTAGCCCCTTTAGCACAGGGGGTGGGTCTTCAGACCCACATGGTCGGGTGGAACGTGCTAAGCACCCCATTGGGTCCCCAGTCGAGGATCGAGAGGTGAGGATTGGTGCGGTTGCAGTGACTCCAGAGTCGTACTTGTCTTGGAGCCAGTTATGATGCTTTGTATTCATCTCTTCTTCTGTATCATGATTCTTGTTGTATGGTTTCCGTTCATGGTTTGGAAACACTTTTGTATCATTGTACTTCATAAACATTGTACTGTAATGTAATGTTAAACCCGATGTGGTTATTGACCATGGCAGTTATTATTGTGTTGAGTTAATTATGTATATGTTGTATTTAATCAGATGGTTTCTTATCAATGCTTTATCATGTATGTGTTCTGTTTGTTAATGTTTATTTTGTTATGGAGTATATCCTTGGATTTTATTCTTTATTGTTGTTGTGTGGATCTTAGTCTCATAATGACTCCTCGTGTACCCCAAGGGATGTATGTGTTAATGAATTTGTTTAAATGAAATTCATGTCATGTCTTAATGTGTATTACATGTATGTTATGTTATTTAAAAAAAAAAAATTGTGCTGTGATTATTGTTTATTTGCCCTTTGGGGTTCGCATGACAGGGCGTTACAACATGGTATCAGAGCCTAGGTTCATACACTGGGCACTATGTGTGCTCACTATGTAACCTTGCGCTTAGACCCGTGAGTCTTGAGTTTCACTTTGCTTTTGTCATTGTTGTGAATTTCTTCTATTAGATGGTGTCGGGTTGATGGTGTAGGAAACTGATGGGAAAGGATAGGACCCTCGATGTAGTGCGCAATGCAATGATATCCTTCCTGTCGGGGATGCTCTATGGACCCTTGTTTTAGTATTATGTGTTTCTTGGTGATGTGTTTTATGTGTGTGAATATGTCAAGTGTGTGTGGAATCTGCGATTTTGTGGTCCTTGAGTGATGAATTATGTATTCTTGAATATGTGAAGGTGTAAATTTTTTCCTTTTTATTGATATTGATGTGAGATTTGGTGTTGAATAATGATTAAAGTGGAGTTCTTTGTGTGAAAATTATGAGTTTTAACGAAGATGTGACATTTTTTGGATAATTGTTCTACGATTTTTAGTAGAATATAGTATCTTGAGGTTAAAATGAAACTTGAATTATTGGTACTAATGTGCAATGTTCTATGGTAGCTTTTGATTTACAGGAAGTTGGCTTCAAAAAGCATAGTGACGAAGATAATGTAATTCTATTATGCAGGTATAGATGCTTATAATGTCAAGTAGTAATTAATTTTGATACAGTATAGGAATTAGACTTGTGGTTAGTATCGTTATATGAATATTTCCTAACTAATAAGAAGCAAATTGTTTATGAGTTACTAGAATTGTTTTGACTACTATGTGTTATTTAGTGGGAGGGACAGTGTGGTATCACTCGCTCGCGAGTGCCCTACTATGCTGAGAATTCCTCTCATGATGTATATGTGATATATATGTATTGTGCACAATGTTTGTTTGCATGCAGGATTGCAGGAACTAAGTCTCGATTCCACCTACATTGTCAAGACAGGGCGAGCATCATAAACACCCAATGGGATTGACGTGGAAAATAGAAACTGACAAGAAAGTTTCCCCAACCTAGTTCGTCATCTGTCCTTGTGTTTGTCAAATTGGTCTGGTTGCAACCCTGCCACCACTTTTGTTTTGGTATCATTTCTTTATCTTTGGTTTGTTTTTCGATGTTTACTTGATGACATTTAATCGATGTTTTAATTTATGGTGTTGATGTGCTTATGATCATTGATATTGTTGTGTTACCATGATTATGATTGAGCTCGACTTCCAGGAGTAAGTCGATGTCTAAGGGGGGGAGGATGTAATACCCCTCTATGTCGGTTGTTCTGGACTGGTGTGTGAGTATTTGTGTGTGCTTCATTGATTACTGTGTTATTTGATTGTGTGGAAAATATAATATGTTAGTATTTATGTTTAAATAATTAATTAAATCATAAGTGATTTGTAAAATTATTTAAAATATGATTAGAAATTAAAATCATAATCAATTAAGTTAAATCAAATGATTTAGAACAAATGATCAATCAAACTAATTCGTTAAAAGTAAAAGTGATATTATTAGATAAATTGATTTAAATTGTTATGAACAAATAATCTTGAAAAGATAATTATTATAATAAGAAATTTAATGGATACTTATTTAGAATCTTGTAAATGGTTGATTTTAATTATTCTGATGTGGAAGTAATTAATTAATAGTGTATTGTGGAGATAATGAATATATATTCAAATAAAAAGTTCATTTTTTGAGGATTTAAATTTATTTAGTTTAATCAAAATGCATGATAAAAGAAAATGAAATATAAATACATGAAGAGGCAACAAAAGGAATTAAGGATTAAATATTATTTTGATTTATATGTGACTTTTGGTATTCTTAGGAAGAGGAATGGAAGGGACTTTTGTGTGTGATTTTATTTAGAGGATTTTTGTGTTGTAAGGGGGGTTGCATTCTCTTTCCAACAGATTTTGGGAGAAATTTGGAGGTCAATTTTCTGTTATAGTATTGCATTCTTTTATTATTCTGTGAATTCATTGAGGAATAAGATTGGAGTTTAGGGGAAGATCTTGGAGCTGCTATGGGAAACATTCATTGGTGGAGGATTGGATCGGCAAAAGGGATAGAGCTTCTATAGATCTTCTTCAAACACAGGACACCAGGTTCCTTTCTTATTTATTTACTGTAGCATTAAATAAAATAGCAATTGATTGGATTTGTTTCGCTGTGCATGAAATTTTCATCAGAGGATCGGGATTGCTGTTTGTTAAAATGGAATTTGGTTGGGTTCTGGACTGTCATTTATTAGATTGAAATTTCTGGGAGCTTGGGACTGTTGTTTATTTAAATGAAATTATTTGTTGGCTTTTTACTGTTGATTATTAAATTGAAACTATGTTTGGAATTCTGGAAATAACCAGTATTGTAACTTGGTCGGGAAAATATAATAACTCAACTTAAGAATAATCTCTCACTGGGAATTTGGGGTTGTGTAAATCCTCACTTGTAGATAAATTTTACAAAATTTATTCTATATATAAATTTATGTTGAAACAGTAACTTGTGCTATTTCTCTGTATTCGAATTATTTTTGTATACAATATATATATAGATGTATATATATATACATATATCAGATATATATATATATATATATATATATATATGTATATATATGTATACACACATATATATATATAATTGTAGATATAGAATAAAAAAAAATATATAAAAATAAAAATAAAATTTAAAGTTCAAATTTCGTTGTTTTAAATTGTTTATTTAAAAATTGCTGAGGGTGATGGTTCGGCCCCGGCTGTACCCACCACCCGGCCAGCTGTAGTGTTGAAGCGGCAGCCTACGGGCTAGCACGGCAGTCCATCGGATTGCTGTGACAGTCCGTAGACTATCCACGACAGTCCTAAGGACTGCTGTGACAGTTCGCAGACTGTTCACGGCCGGGCGTTCGTCCGTGTGCTGTATGGGGATTAATCTCCATTTAAAATCGTTGTTGACTTAAATCAAAAATTTCTTATAATTTTTAAAGGCGCGTATATATAATGTTATATAAATATAAATATATATATATATTTATATATGTGTATTAATTTATTTAATTAGATTTTATTAATTTAACTGGTAATTTTATCAATTAATTATGTCTATAATCAGTTTGGTCATTTTTCTAGTATGATCATAATAAAATTCTTTTTATAGTAGAAATGTGAAATTAGAAAGGAATTTCTGTAATTTGTTAAATTGTGAAATTTTGATAGGATAATATAATAGAAGGGCAATTTGTGAATATGCATATATATATATATATATATATCAGCATTGATTGTTTAATTATTATTTTTAAATGTGTATAGGGTGGAAATAGAATTTAGCATAGAATCGAATAAGTTATCTTTTTACGAAATTAAGTCTTGTAGAAATTAGATCTATTCTCTTTTTACATTCCCTCCTCAAAAAGAATTAAAATATATAATTATGTAGTGGTTTTAAAGGGTATTTATGTGTGTAAATTTGTTTAGATAGATTCAAGATTTTAAGGTGGTAAGTTCTAATATGTAATTTAAGAATTTAGAGTATTGTTATTATTGTCATTTTAAAGTATAGACAATTGGTCTTAAATGGTTATCAAAATTAATTTAAATATTGGAAGTGAATGTTAAGTTAGTATGGTGAAAGAGGAAATTTAAATGTTTGGGTGTGATTAGTGATTGATTAGGGTATTCTTGAATTGGATAGTTTATTGGTGAATGGGGTTTTTTTAATCTTTTGAAAATTGACTTTCTTTATATTCATTTAATGGTAGATTGTAAGTTCTCTTTATGGATAAATCTTTTAGAATACTTGTGATGGTTATCATGAATTGTTTTAGTATGGGTAAGTTGTAAAGTTATTTAGTTCTGGTCGTTAATTGATTGGTTAATAAATATTGTTCTTGATTGAATTTTTGGTTGTTGTTTATTATGTAAGTGTTTTTGTGGAGTTGTGAGTGGTTGAGTGTTTAAGGTGTTCTTAAATTTGGTGTCTTGGGTGCCTGGTTGCATGCTTTTACCTCTGTTGTTGAAAGATTGTTTTTGGATGGTTCCATGTTTGAGTGAATGCCTTTGGAGGTTAGTTTTGATTCAAGGAATCCTTTGTCATTTAAATTGTGTTGCAATGTAATTGGGAACTTGTATTTTGCTGATGAGTTGTGGGAAGTTGATTTTCTTGGATTTCTGATTTATTTTGTATCAAAGTTGTTTATGTAGTCTAGATGGGGTTATTGATCTTATTTTAATGTATTCACTCATTATATTTGAATTGAAAATAGTTCTGGTGGCCTTGCAATTATTGTTGTCATTGCTATGTTGTTGATTTTATGAAGGTGATTTATTTACCATTATAAGGGGGCTCTTGTGAGGAGAATATTGAGGTCTCCCGTGGAATGCCTAGTTGGTGGCTTTTGGTTTAACTAAGTGATTTCGTTGAATTTAAGGTTGATTTTCTTGTGCATTTTCCTTTTTGAGGTGACACCATTGTTGATTTGTGGATGGGTCTTGATGAACCTTTCCCTTTTTATGGATTTTCTGATTTACTCGCATATTTGATGAAATTTTATCCTTGTGTTGGAATTATTGGAGAAATACTCATGTTGCTTCACTTTACCCTTGTTTGTGGGTTTTCATTCTTTTGGCTTCCAGAGGTTTGAGATGATTGATAATTGATGTTCTCTCTCTTTATGTGCCCTTGATGTGGCAAGTGTTTTGGTTTTATGATTTTGAAAGGGTTGTATGGGAATTGTTGAGACTTTGATTATGTATTTATAGAGAGATGGGTAATGCCTCGCATGTTTCTCAGTTGTGATCTAATACTCTTGTTATGTTGTACAACCCTTGGTTTCTTGGTTTTAGTTTGATGTTGTAGGGTCTCTAGGGAGAGTGGCTCCTCATGGGGGCCAGCACCCCGTTTAAGGGGAAGGGCACAGGATAACCCACGAGTGAGTTGGTAATAAAGTGAAAACCTAATAATTAACTTAGGATGGTTGGGTAGTAATATCATTATAAGATTTAAAAATGGATGCCTCATATTCATTAGTGCTTCTGCAGACTAATGGAAGGTTGAGAAGGTCGTGGTTAGCAAGGTCGTGACCTCGTCTTCACGAGAGGTTTACGGCTCCGCATGAGTCACCCTATGGACCGGCGCCTCTAGTTGGGAGGAAGGGCACAAGATAGCCATAGATGGGGGCCGGCGCCTCCAGTTGGGAGGAATAGCATAGGATAACCCATGTAGGACTATGCGATGACACTCTCCCCTAGTTGCCCAGGTATGTGTTTTACTTAATTGTGTTCCTCTGGAAGTAGGTTATGGGAGTTGGTTTAGATTGTTGTTTGAATTAATTTAAATTGATTATTATTTTAATACAACTTTAGTATACTTTGTGGTCTTGTTGATCTCATTTATATTTGATTTATGGTCTCATATTTTTATGGTATTGTGATATAATGTTATTGTATTGTTTAATTAAAATTTGGAATTGTATCATGCTTATTAATTTAGTTTGATTTGGATGTATTTCATGATCATCCTTTGGTTAATTGTTTACTGATCATTACTTTGATTTATGTAATAATATTTATGATTTTAAGTTGTTTTGTTGACTCTTGGATGTTGTTGATTATGTCATCGTAATCCTTGAGTTTTATGATATGTTTGTATGGTGTTGAGTCTTGTGGTTCCCTGTTTGAATGTTCTTGGTTGAGGACTCTTTCTTGTCAGCCCTTTAGCATGGGGGGTGGGTCTTCGGACTCACATGGTCGGGTGGAACGTGCTAAGCACCCCATTGGGTCCCCAGTCAAGGATCGAGAGGTACGGATTGGTGTTGTTGCAGTGACTCTAGAGTTGAATTCATCTTGGAGCCAGTTATGATACTTTGTATTCATCTGTTTATTTGTATCATGTTATCTTGTGTATGGTTTCCATTTATGTTTGGAAACACTTTTGTATCATTGTATCTCTAGAACATTGTATTGTAATGTAATGTTAAACTTGGTGTGATTA
>VDFB02390622.1:0-16905 GCA_007258455.2 Sequoia sempervirens | reverse complement strand
ATAGCATATATTAATTGTTGTCTAAAACAAAAATTTTATATAAACTTTAATGCGTGTTTAAACTATTATGAATATATACATATATATATATATGTATAAATATATATATATATATATATACATTTATATATATTCAAGAATTTATGTAATTAGATTTCATTTATTTAATTGTTAATTTTATCAATTATTTATGTCTGTAATCAGCTTGATTATTTTCTAATATGATCAAAATAAAATTTTATTATAGTAAAGATATGGTAATAGAAAGGAACTTCTAACAATTTGTTAAATTGTGAACTTTGATAGGATAATTAAGGGCAAATTGTGAATATATATTTATATCAGCATTGATTGTTTAATTCTTATTTTTGAAATATGTATAGGGTGGAAATATAATTTAATATAGAATCGAATAAGTTATTTTTTTTATGAAGTTAAGTTTTGTAGACTTGTTGGATTCTTAGAAAAAGATCTATTCTCTTTCTCTTTCCCTCCTCGAAAAGAATTAAAATAAATAGATATGTAGTGGTTTTAAAATGTATTTTTGGGTGTAAATTTATTTAGATAGATTTAAGATTTTAGGGTGGTAATTTCTAATAGGTAGTTCAAGTATGTAGAGTATTGTTATTATTGTCATTTTAAAGTATAGACAATTGGTCTTAAATGGTTTTCACAATTAATTTAAATATTGGAAGTGAATGTTAAGTTAGTATAATGAAAGGAAAATGAAAATAATGTTCTGGACATAAGTAGTTATGAAATGTTAATGAGTTAACTACCCAATTATTAAGTAGTTTACAATTATGTTGATAAATGAAAGGGGAAATTTAAATGTATGGGCATGATTAGTGTTTTATTAGGGTATTCTTGAATTGGGTAGTTTACTGGTGAAATAGGATTGTAATCTTTTGAAAATTGACTTCCTTTATATTCATTTCCTGGTTGATTTGTAAGTTCTCTTTTTGGATAAGTCTTTTAGAATACTTGTGATGGTTATCATGAATTGTTTTAGTTGATTGTGTAATTTAGATGGAAAAGCTGTAAAGTTATTTAGCTCTGGTCATAATTGATTGGTTAATAAATATTGTTCTCGATTGAATTTTTGGTTGTTGTTTTTTATGTTAGTGATTTTGTGGAGTTTTGAGTGGTTGAGTATTTAAGGTGTTCTTTAATTGGTCCCTTGGATGCCTGGTTGCATGCTTTTATCTCTGTTATTGAAGGATTGTTTTTGGATGTTTCCGTATTGGTGTGAATGCCTTTGGAGATCAATTTTGATTCAAGGAATCCTTGTCATTTAATCTGTGTTGCAATGTAACTGGGAACTTGTGTTTTCATTTGTGAATTGTGGATAGTTGATTTTGAATCTATGATTTATTTTGTATCTAAGCTGATTATGTAGTCCGATGGAGTTGTTGATCTTATTTTAATGTATTCACTCATTATATTTAAATTGAAAATAGTTCTTGTGGCTTTGCAATTATTGTTGCCATTGCTATGTTGTTGATTTTATGAAGGTGATCTGTGTACCACTATAAGGGGGTTCTTGTGAGGAGAAAATTGAGGTCTCCCGTGGAATACCTAGTTGGTGGTTTTTGGTTTTATTAAGTGATTTTGCTTAAAGGTTGATTTTCTTTTGTGTTTCACTATTTGAGGTGACACCATTGTTGCTTGTGGATGGGTCTTGATGAATCTTTCTATGGCTTTCCGATTTACCTCCTCAAGATAATTGAGGAAATTTTACCCCTTGTGTTGGAATTATTGGAGAAACATTCTTGTTGCTTCACTCTTTATCCCTCGCTTGTGGGTTTTCATTCTTTGGCTTCCGTGAGGCTTGAGATGATTGGGATAATCGATGTTTTCGCTTCTTTATGTGCCCTTGATGGGGCAAGGTTTTGGTTTCATGGATTTTAAAAGGGTTGTAACAGAATTGTTGAGACTCTTGATTTTGTAATTTGTTAGCTTAGATGGGTAATGCCTCGCGATGCTTTATGGTGATTCTTTGTTCAGATTATGATGGTACAACCCTTGGTTTTTTTTTTATGTGGTTGGGTCTCTAGGGAGAGTGGCTCCTCGTGGGGGTCGACGCCCTATTTAAGGGGAAGGGCACAGGATAACGCACAAGTCAGTTAGTAAACAAGTGAAAATCTAATAATTAACTTAGGAGGGTTGGGTAGTAATATCATTACAAGATAAAAAAAATGGATGCCTCGTATTCATTAGTGCTTCCGCAGACTAATGGAAGGCTGAGAAGGCCGTGGTTGGCAAGGTCGTGACCTCATCTTCACGAGAGGTCTACGGCTCTGCATGAGTCACCCTATGGACCGGCACCTCTAGTGGGGAGGAAGAGCACATGACAGCCATAGATGGGGGCCGGCGCCTCCAGTTGGGAGGAAGAGCACAGGATAACCCATGTAGGACTATGCGATGACACTCTCCCCTAGTTGCCCATGTGTTTTACTTTATTGTGTTCCTTTGGAAGTAGGTCGTGGGAGTTGGTTTAGATTGTTGATATATGGATTTATTTTGAGTTGTGAATATTGCCTCGATGCATCTTTGGTGTATTTTGTGGTCTTGTATGATCTCATTGATATTTGATTTATGACCTTATACTTTTATGGTACTGTGTTATGATATTGTTTAATTGCAATTTGGGATTGTATTATGTGTATTAATTCAATTTAATTTGGAAGTATTTCATGATCATCCTGTGGTTACTTGTTTATTGGTCATTGCTTTGATTTATGTGATGGGATTTGTGACTTTAAGTTATTATGTTGACTCTTGTAATCCTTGAGTTTTATGATACTTTTGTATGTTGTTGAGTCTTGTGGTTTCCTGTTTGGATGTTCTTGGTTGTGGTCTCTTTCTTGTTAGCCCCTTTAGCACAGGGGGTGGGTCTTCAGACCCACATGGTCGGGTGGAACGTGCTAAGCACCCCATTGGGTCCCCAGTCGAGGATCGAGAGGTGAGGATTGGTGCGGTTGCAGTGACTCCAGAGTCGTACTTGTCTTGGAGCCAGTTATGATGCTTTGTATTCATCTCTTCTTCTGTATCATGATTCTTGTTGTATGGTTTCCGTTCATGGTTTGGAAACACTTTTGTATCATTGTACTTCATAAACATTGTACTGTAATGTAATGTTAAACCCGATGTGGTTATTGACCATGGCAGTTATTATTGTGTTGAGTTAATTATGTATATGTTGTATTTAATCAGATGGTTTCTTATCAATGCTTTATCATGTATGTGTTCTGTTTGTTAATGTTTATTTTGTTATGGAGTATATCCTTGGATTTTATTCTTTATTGTTGTTGTGTGGATCTTAGTCTCATAATGACTCCTCGTGTACCCCAAGGGATGTATGTGTTAATGAATTTGTTTAAATGAAATTCATGTCATGTCTTAATGTGTATTACATGTATGTTATGTTATTTAAAAAAAAAAAATTGTGCTGTGATTATTGTTTATTTGCCCTTTGGGGTTCGCATGACAGGGCGTTACAACATGGTATCAGAGCCTAGGTTCATACACTGGGCACTATGTGTGCTCACTATGTAACCTTGCGCTTAGACCCGTGAGTCTTGAGTTTCACTTTGCTTTTGTCATTGTTGTGAATTTCTTCTATTAGATGGTGTCGGGTTGATGGTGTAGGAAACTGATGGGAAAGGATAGGACCCTCGATGTAGTGCGCAATGCAATGATATCCTTCCTGTCGGGGATGCTCTATGGACCCTTGTTTTAGTATTATGTGTTTCTTGGTGATGTGTTTTATGTGTGTGAATATGTCAAGTGTGTGTGGAATCTGCGATTTTGTGGTCCTTGAGTGATGAATTATGTATTCTTGAATATGTGAAGGTGTAAATTTTTTCCTTTTTATTGATATTGATGTGAGATTTGGTGTTGAATAATGATTAAAGTGGAGTTCTTTGTGTGAAAATTATGAGTTTTAACGAAGATGTGACATTTTTTGGATAATTGTTCTACGATTTTTAGTAGAATATAGTATCTTGAGGTTAAAATGAAACTTGAATTATTGGTACTAATGTGCAATGTTCTATGGTAGCTTTTGATTTACAGGAAGTTGGCTTCAAAAAGCATAGTGACGAAGATAATGTAATTCTATTATGCAGGTATAGATGCTTATAATGTCAAGTAGTAATTAATTTTGATACAGTATAGGAATTAGACTTGTGGTTAGTATCGTTATATGAATATTTCCTAACTAATAAGAAGCAAATTGTTTATGAGTTACTAGAATTGTTTTGACTACTATGTGTTATTTAGTGGGAGGGACAGTGTGGTATCACTCGCTCGCGAGTGCCCTACTATGCTGAGAATTCCTCTCATGATGTATATGTGATATATATGTATTGTGCACAATGTTTGTTTGCATGCAGGATTGCAGGAACTAAGTCTCGATTCCACCTACATTGTCAAGACAGGGCGAGCATCATAAACACCCAATGGGATTGACGTGGAAAATAGAAACTGACAAGAAAGTTTCCCCAACCTAGTTCGTCATCTGTCCTTGTGTTTGTCAAATTGGTCTGGTTGCAACCCTGCCACCACTTTTGTTTTGGTATCATTTCTTTATCTTTGGTTTGTTTTTCGATGTTTACTTGATGACATTTAATCGATGTTTTAATTTATGGTGTTGATGTGCTTATGATCATTGATATTGTTGTGTTACCATGATTATGATTGAGCTCGACTTCCAGGAGTAAGTCGATGTCTAAGGGGGGGAGGATGTAATACCCCTCTATGTCGGTTGTTCTGGACTGGTGTGTGAGTATTTGTGTGTGCTTCATTGATTACTGTGTTATTTGATTGTGTGGAAAATATAATATGTTAGTATTTATGTTTAAATAATTAATTAAATCATAAGTGATTTGTAAAATTATTTAAAATATGATTAGAAATTAAAATCATAATCAATTAAGTTAAATCAAATGATTTAGAACAAATGATCAATCAAACTAATTCGTTAAAAGTAAAAGTGATATTATTAGATAAATTGATTTAAATTGTTATGAACAAATAATCTTGAAAAGATAATTATTATAATAAGAAATTTAATGGATACTTATTTAGAATCTTGTAAATGGTTGATTTTAATTATTCTAATGTGGAAGTAATTAATTAATAGTGTATTGTGGAGATAATGAATATATATTCAAATAAAAAGTTCATTTTTGTGGATTTAAATTTATTTAGTTTAATCAAAATGCATGATAAAAGAAAATGAAATATAAATACATGAAAAGGCAACAAAAAGAATTAAGGATTAAATATTATTTGGATTTATATGTGACTTTTGCATTCTTTAGAAGAGGAATGGAAGGACTTTGTGTGTGATTTTATTTAGAGGATTTTTGTAGTTGTAAGGGGTTGCATTCTCTTCCAATCGCATTTTGGGAGAAATTTGGAGGTCAATTTTCCTCACAGGCTGCATTCTTTTATTATTCCGTGAATTCATTGAGGAATAAGATTGGAGTTTAGGAAGATCTTGAGCTACAGGAAACATTCATTGGTGGAGGATTGATCGGCAAAAGGATAGAGCTTCTATAGATCTTCAAAACACGTGACACTGTGTCTTTTCTTATTTATTTACCGTAGGCATTAAATAAAATAGGCAACATTTGATTTGTTTCATTGCATGAAATTTCATCGAGGATCGGGATTGCCGCTTTGTTAAAATGGAATTTGGTTGGGTTCTCGACCTGGCCATTTATTAGATTGAAATTTCTCGAGCTTGGGACTCTGTTTATTTAAATGAAATTATTTGTTGGCTTTTACCGTTGATTATTAAATTGAAACTATGTTTGAATTCTCGAAATAACCTCGTGATTGTAACTTGGCTCCGAAAATATATAATAACCCAACTTCTTAAGCAACAATCTCTCATCGAATTTGGGGTTGTGCAACCTCACTTGTAGATAAATTTTACAAAATTTATTCCTATATATAAATTTATGCTGAAACAAAGAACTTTGTGCCATTTCTCCTCAGATTCATCTCTTTTGCATACAATATATATATATATATATATATATATATATATATATATATATATATATATATATGTATATATATATATATATGTATATATATATATACATATATCAGATATATATATGTATATATATGTATACACATATATATATAATTGTAGATATAAAATAAAAATAAAAATAAAATTTAAAGTTCAAATTTCGTTGTTTTAAATTGTTTGAATTTATTAAAAAAAAATTTGCTGATGGGTGATGGTTCGGCCTCGGCCGTACCCACCACTCGGCCAACCGTAGTGTTGAAGCGGCAGCCTACGGGCTACCATGGTAGTCCGTCGGACTGCTGTGATAGTCCGTATACTGTCCACGGCAGTCCTACGGACTACTGTGACAGTCCGTAGACTGTCCACACCAGTCCTACGGACTGCTGTGACAGTCCGTAGACTGTCGTGGCCGGGCCCTTCGGCCATGCTTTTATATGGGATTTAATTCCCATTTAAAATAGCATATATTAATTGTTGTCTAAAACAAAAATTTTATATAAACTTTAATGTGTGTTTAAACTATTATGAATATATACATATATATATATATATATGTATAAATATATATATATATATATACATTTATATATATTCAGTAATTTATGTAATTAGATTTCATTTATTTAATTGTTAATTTTATCAATTATTTATGTCTGTAATCAGTTTGATTATTTTCTAATATGATCAAAATAAAATTTTATTATAGTAAAGATATGGTAATAGAAAGGAACTTCTAACAATTTGTTAAATTGTGAACTTTGATAGGATAATTATAAGGGCAAATTGTGAATATATATTTATATTAGCATTGATTGTTTAATTCTTATTTTTGAAATATGTATAGGGTGGAAATAGAATTTAATATACAATCGAATAAGTTATTTTTTTTATGAAGTTAAGTTTTGTAGACTTGTTGGATTCTTATAAAAAGATCTATTCTCTTTCTCTTTCCCTCCTCGAAAAGAATTAAAATAAATAGATATGTAGTGGTTTTAAAATGTATTTTTGGGAGTAAATTTATTTAGATAGATTTAAGATTTTAGGATGGTAATTTCTAATAGGTAGTTCAAGTATGTAGAGTATTGTTATTATTGTCATTTTAAAGTATAGACAATTGGTCTTAAATGGTTTTCACAATTAATTTAAATATTGGAAGTGAATGTTAAGTTAGTATAATGAAAGGAAAATGAAAATAATGTTTTGGATATAAGTAGTTATGAAATGTTAATGAGTTAACCACCCAATTATTAAGTAGTTTACAATTATGTTGATAAATGAAAGGGGAAATTTAAATGTATGGGCATGATTAGTGTTTGATTAGGGTATTCTTGAATTGGGTAGTTTACTGGTGAAATGGGATTGTAATCTTTTGAAAATTGACTTCCTTTATATTCATTTCATGGTTGATTTGTAAGTTCTCTTTTTGGATAAGTCTTTTAGAATACTTGTGTTGGTTATCATGAATTGTTTTAGTTGATTGTGTAATTTAGATGGAAAAGTTTTAAAGTTATTTAGCTCTGGTCGTAATTGATTGGTTAATAAATATTGTTCTCGATTGAATTTTTGGTTTTTGTTTTTTATGTTAGTGATTTTGTAGAGTTGTGAGTGGTTGAGTATTTAAGGTGTTCTTTAATTGGTCCCTTGGATGCCTTGTTGCATGCTTTTATCTCTGTTATTGAAGGATTGTTTTTGGATGTTTCTGTATTGGTGTGAATGCCTTTGTAGATCAATTTTGATTCAAGGAATCCTTTGTCATTTAGTTTGTGTTGCAATGTAACTGGGAACTTGTGTTTTGGTTTGTGAATTGTGGATAGTTGATCTTCTTGAATTTCTGATTTATTTTGTATCTAAGTTGATTATGTAGTCTGGATGGAGTTGTTGATCTTATTTTAATGTATTCACTCATTATATTTAAATTGACAATAGTTTTTGTGGATTTGTAATTATTATTTTCATTGCTATGTTGTTGATTTTATGAAGGTGATTTGCGTACCACTATAAGGGGGTTCTTATGAGAAGAAAATTGAGGTCTCCCGTGGAATACCTAGTTGGTGGCTTTTGGTTTTATTAAGTGATTTTGTTTAAAGGTTGATTTTCTTTTGCGTTCCCTATTTGAGGTGACACCATTGTTGATCTGTGGATGGGTCTTGATGAATCTTCTTTTTTTATGGATTTTCTGATTTACTCGCATAATTGAGGAAATTTTACCCTTGTGTTGGAATTATTGGAGAAATATTCTTGTTGCTTCACTTTATCCTCATTTGTGGGTTTTCATTCTTTTGGCTTCCAGAGGCTTGAGATGATTGATAATTGATGTTTTCGCTCTTTATGTGCCCTTGATGTGGCAAGTGTTTTGGTTTCATGATTTTAAAAGGGTTGTACGAGAATTGTTGAGACTCTGATTTTGTACTTGTTAGTGAGATGGGTAATGCCTTGCATGCTTTTATGTGGTGATTCTTTGTTCAGATTATGATGGTACAACCCTTGGTTTTTTTTTTTATGTGGTTGGGTCTCTAGGGAGAGTGGCTCCTCGTGGGGGCCGGCGTCCCATTTAAGGGGAAGGGCACAGGATAACCCACGAGTCAGTTAGTAAACAAGTGAAAATCTAATAATTAACTTAGGAGGGTTGGGTAGTAATATCATTACAAGATAAAAAAAATGGATGCCTCATCTTCATTAGTGCTTCCGCAGACTAATGGAAGGCTGAGAAGGCCGTGGTTGGCAAGGTCATGACCTCGTCTTCACGAGAGGTCTACGGCTCCGCATGAGTCACCCTATGGACCGGCACCTCCAGTGGGGAGGAAGAGCAGAGGATAGCCATAGATGGGGGCTGGCGCCTCCAGTTGGGAGGAAGAGCATAGGATAACCCATGTAGGACTATGCGATGACACTCTCCCCTAGTTGCCCATGTGTTTTACTTTATTGTGTTCCTCTGGAAGTAGGTCGTGGGAGTTGGTTTAGATTGTTGATATATGGATTTATTTTGAGTTGTGAATATTGCCTCGATGCATCTTTGGTGTATTTTGTGGTCTTGTATGATCTCATTGATATTTGATTTATGACCTTGTACTTTTATGGTACTGTGTTATGATATTGTTTAATTGCAATTTGGGATTGTATTATGTGTATTAATTCAATTTAATTTGGAAGTATTTCATGATCATCCTGTGGTTACTTGTTTATTGGTCATTGCTTTGATTTATGTGATGGGATTTGTGACTTTAAGTTATTATGTTGACTCTTGTAATCCTTGAGTTTTATGATAATTTGGTATGTTGTTGAGTCTTGTGGTTCCCTGTTTGGATGTTCTTGGTTGTGGTCTCTTTCTTGTTAGCCCCTTTAGCATGGGGGGTGGGTCTTCGGACCCACATGGTCAGGTGGAATGTGCTAAGAACCCCATTGGGTCCCCAGTCGAGGATCGAGAGGTGCAGATTGGTGTGGTTGTAGTGACTCCAGAGTCGTACTTGTCTTGGAGCCAGTTATGATGCTTTGTATTCATCTCTTCTTCTGTATCATGATTCTTGTTGTAGGGTTTCCGTTCATGGTTTGGAAACACTTTTGTATCATTGTACTTCTTAAACATTATACGGTAATGTAATGTTAAACCCGATGTGGTTATTGGCCATGGCAGTTATTATTATGTTGAGTTAATTATGTATATGTTGTATTTACTCAGATGGTTTCTTATCAATGCTTTATCATGTATGTGTTATGTTTGTTAATGTTTGTTTTTTTATGGAGTATATCCTTGGATTTTATTCTTTATTGTTGTTGTGTGGATCTCAGTCTCGTAATGACTCCTCGTGTACCCCAAGGGATGTATGTGTTAATGAATCTTTTTAAATGAAATTCATGTCATGTCTTAATGTGTATTACATGTATGTTAAGTTATTTAAAAAAATAAAAATTGTGATGTGATTATTGTTTATTTTCCCTTTGGGGTTCGCATGACAGGGCGTTACAAATTATCATAGAAAGAAACAAGGTACATGCTTGTTTCTTGTCTCTCTCACTCTCAAGTGTGTGTTTAGGAATTTTACTTTGAAGTTTTCTAACCATCGTTGCACTTGAATGATTATAAATACTTTTAAATGTCCTCAAGTCATCTTGGCATGCAAGTTGCAATGTTTATATGATCCTTGACTCCAATTCCTTAAGCTAATTCTTTTTTATTTCAATATTCATGTTTTGTGTTTTTTATATTTTATTTTTGTGTATATGTTTAATTGTTAATCTAAATGAAAACATAAAACACTAAATGAAACCTTAATCTAAAGAAATTTAAATAAAATTTGAACAAACAAAATTTCTTCAGAGCTGTCCCATTTTTCTCTATCTACAGAGATTCTTTTGAAGCTTGTGGCTCTCAGATTGTGTAAGCTTAGCTTCTCCAAATGGCTGCTGCAGAATGAGAATACAAATGAAGATGAAAATCTATTCTATATGCTGGTGGAGTAAAACTGTTAATGGATATGAACAGGGGCTGTGATTATGCACAGGGGCTGTGAATGAAAGATAACATGATTCTATTGCTACTATGCTATGATTTTATGCTATTGCTATGAAAATACTCTATGAATGCTGGGAATACTATGCAATTTGCCTATAATTTACTTGCTTAAAATTCTATATGATTTTGGAGCTCCCGGTAGCTGTATTTATAGATTTTTTGCAGGCTCAATCCCGGCTGGCAAGAATCTACGGCTGTGAGATTGTCTGGTAAGTTTGAATGGTGAGAGATTGAGAGGTTGAGAAGAAAATGGGGGAGGTTGAGAGGTTGAAGAGAAGGATGGATTCCTGTCTTCAACCCATGGGAACAGGCCTGCAGAGAAACAGAGAAATTTAATTTTTTGTTTCAACCGTTTGCTTCCCGGGAGTTGAAGATAAATCCCCAATTAATAAATAAATTTATTTAATTTTATTTATTACTTTTGATATTTGATTTTTAATTTTTGAAAACTATGGAAGAATTAATTAAATATTTTGTAATATTTAATTATGATGTGACTTTAGAAGAATATGAAATATTTAAAAGATTTAATTAAATATTTTTGGAAATATTTAATTATGAATAGATTTTTTAATCGAATTAGAGGAATTTTGAAATGATTTTAAGAATGAATATCTAAATTGAATTAGAGGAAATAATTAAATATTTTGGAATATTTAATTGTAAATGATATTTAGAAGAAGAATAATATTTTAATCTTTATTTGAATAAGATATTCAAACGAAGATTATTGATAATTAATATAAATAAATCGTAATGTTTATTTAATTAATTAAGAAATGAATACAAAAATATGATTAAATAAACTTATTTATTTAATCGAAATGAAAGAATGAAGAAATATAAATAAATTATTGATATTTATTTATATGCAGATAGAATTCGAAGATTTTAATTAAATATTAAAAATATTTAATTAATTACCAGACAATGTGATGTGACCATTTTAAGGTGTATACATTTTGCCCCTCTTTGAAGTGATGTGTTTTACGCATTGCTTCAAAGAATTTTGAATTTTGCCCCAAATGTTGATTATCAAAATAATGATAAGTATATGCCCCCGCGAACGATGAATCGATAAAATTTTGAGTTTTCGTGATTTTTTTTTAATTTTTTTTTATGATTTTGAAGATGTCGATTCATCGTTCGAAACTAATGATTTGAAGAAATTGACCTGAAAAGATATGAAATGAAAATTTGATGAAGAAATTGCCCCTGCTATGTGAAAATATGATAAAAATGCCCCAATTTTGTGTATTGATTGTGATGCCCTGATTTGATGATGTTTGTCTGATAAATTTGTTCCCAAGGTCGTTGGAAAACAAATAGTAGCTAAGAAATTTGCTTTTAAAGTTGTTAAAAACAAATAGTTGTTGATAGGTTTGCTTCTAAGGTCATTAAAAACAAACTATGATTTTGATAAATTTGCTTTTCATGATGATGAAGAACAAATGATTTGATAAGTTTGCTTCTAAAGTTGTTAAAAACAAACATGATTTTGATATTATTCGCATTTCATAATGATAATGAAAAACAAATAGTTTGATATTCAGTTTTGGTGATGAGTTTGTTTCTAAAGTTGTTAAAAACAAACAAGATTGTGATAAATTTGCTTTCAAAGTTGTTGAAAGACAAATCGGTTGATATGTTTGCTTCTAAAGTTGTTAAAAACAAACATGATGTTGATAAATTTGTTTTCAAAGTTTTTAAAAACAAATAGTTGAATGATGTATTCTGATTGGATTGATTTGATTGATTTGATGATCCATTTTGATTTGAATAATGGTATGATCTTCTGATGTTATTGACGATTTGATCTTCTGATGTAGGAACAGGTGGTGTGAGACCAACAACATCTAGGGGTAGCACCTCATAGTGTTTTCATGTGATCAACTTTGATTTTTTTACTGAGACATTGTATACTTTGCCAGCTTTTGGGAAAATTTATGAATGCAAAATGCAGATTCTAACATGAATGCAAATTTATACTAACCATGCAGGACATTCATACAATATTGCCATTTGGAGAGCTTATTTGTGCTTTTTGTATCATCATAGAGCTTTGAAATGTTGAAAGTTAATACAAGCATCAAAGGGTATGTTAGCACCAGTGATGACTTGAGTATTGCTTTCATGATTTTTAATATAGCAAGTTAATACAAGCATCTAGGTATAATTGAACCGAGATGACCTGAGTATGGCTTGCATAAACAGACAAGACTTAACCTGTTTCCCATGCAAATTCCGAAATGTCATCCATGATACATAGTAGAGCATGTCTCGCGACCAATTTGCATAGTACTAATGATTTCCTTGCAAACAGCAGACAAAGAAAAATCATACTCCTTCCTTGCTTTTCTAGTTCAATACATCATCAAATCGCTCTAGAGATATGATAAAAAATCAAACAACCATTCAAATTCCTGCTTAAAGTATTTCAAACATTTATTCAGATTAAGATCATCCAAATTTTAGTTATCATTTTTGATATTCTCACTTCGATAGTTGTTTGAATCATGTTGTTTTGATTTTGATTGGTATGAATATTTTTGTGATTGATTTGATATGACAATGTTTGTTTTGTTTTTTCAAACTGTTATTTGTCTGTTTTTGGAATATCCTGAAAGCTCATTGGCCCTCTCTTGTATGTTTCTGCGTTTTGCCCCCAGTGTAAACACAACCTAAAGATAAAAGATATGTACAAATTTCATCAAGCCATGATGAAACATAAGAATTCCCATTGTATGATATGGATATGAAAGATATGCACAGATGATAGATATGAATGGATGATGTTGAAAGTGAAAATGAGACATAAACTAATAAATGGAGGAACCCATTTTTTATCACAAGTAGCGCTTGTTTGCCAAGTTTTCACTAGTTTTTATTGCACTTTTTCAAGATTTTTTCTGATTTTTTTTCATGACTTTTTTATGATTTTTTTGATTTTCAAGACTTTTTATGATTTTTTTTTATTTTTTGAGGACTTTTTATGATTTTTTTGATTTTTTCAGGACTTTTTTTATGATTTTTTTGAAAAATTTTAAGACTTATTGATGTTTTCTGAAAATTTTTAAGATGAAATGAGATAATATGACAAATTGAAGGAACAAGATTCCCCACAATATAAGAGAAGATGCATGACAAAGGATATGGTATTGAAGATTTGGATGAAGTGAATAGGATAAGATGTATGATTTTCAAGAAGATCCTTAACCTTGTCAAGATCAAAGGTGGAAATGTAAGGAATGGCATAGAAATGACCATGAATGATAAGATGGATGAAACTTGTCCCTAAATGTAGAGTGCGAGAGGAATATGGAAGATATGATATGGATGATAGGGAGATGGAGGAAGGACTTAAGCATCAAGTTTCACAACCAAATATCCCTCTAATAAACCATGGTAATGGGAATTAGAATCCTAAATGTTGGCAGATTAATGATATGATGGAAGAATCTAAGGACTTATGCAAAAGTTTGGATTAAAGAAGAATGATGGGGGGTGAATGTTAGATAATGGATAGGAGTTTGGAAGACCTATTGATAGATAGATGGAAAAGTTGGAAAGATCAACATTGACACACACCTTGAAGGGCGGTAGAGTGATGGAGGAAAAATGGATTTGGAAGGTGATAGGTTATTAGATGGAAAATTGGAGGAAACTTTTGGATTAGCAAATTTGGATGCAAATTTAGATTTTATTGCTTCTATGAGACTTTTAGGAATCCACATGAATTTTGACTTTGATATTTGCTTTGTGGACCTTTGTGGCCATTGACATTTTTCTTTTTGATTTATGGACCTTTGTGGTCTTTGAAAATTTCCTTTTTGCTTTGATGGGCTTTTGTGGCCTTTGAAAATTTCCTTTGCTTTGATGGGCCTTTGTGTCCTTTGAAAATTGCTTTTTCTTTGATGGGCCTTTGTGGCCTTTGAAAATTGCTTTTTGATTTTTTGGATCAAATTTTCTTTTATTTTTGCATGACTCTTCGAGGAGACATGTTGATCCTTTGATACATGTGGATTTTGATATAGAAGCTTTTCATATTTGGCATCCAAATTGCTTCCAAGAGCAATGGGAGGGGTGGATTGAGGTGAATGATATGGAGGTATGATGGATGAGTTAATGAAGGAAGAATTTTGAAAGTGGATCAAGGATATGTGTTTTTGTTGTTCTTGAAGAATAGGAGATGGAGAAATGTGGGACCCTAATATGGATGAAAGGATTGATGAGCTAAGGTTGGGATGATAAGGACCAAGGATAGATGAATGGTTTGATGAACTAGGATAAGGACCTAGGATAGATGGTGTTTTTATTGGACTAGGATAAGGACCTAGGATAGATGGTGTTTTTATTGGACTAGGATAAGGACCTAGGATAGATGGAGAGTTTGATGGACTAGGATACCTAGGTTGAGTATGAGGTGTATAACCAAGGCCATGAGAATATGGATGTGCTTGGACAGAAAGGGGTTCTAGGATACCTTGCTCATGAAGACCTAAACCTTTTCCTTTGTATTTTATAATTTCACACATTCGTTTACCAATGGGATATGTATTGTTTGTGAAACAAGATGTGAGTCCATTGTGAAGAGGATATGATATGGATGAGAAAATAGGTTTTGGAAGTAAATTAGAATGGATAAAGGAGGAGGATCCCAATTTATAGGTGTGGGGTTCATGGATAACGTGAATAGGTGTAATAGGCTCTTGACATGGGGATGATGGGGTGTTTTGATCTTGACTTGGAAAAGGATTATGAAATGGTATGAAAGACATATCTTGATCATGAGAAGGATAATCATCTTCATGGGATGAAAGGGTATCCTTGAATGGAAGATTATATTGATCTTGATGAGGAAGGGAATCATGAAATTTTGTAGAAATCATATCTTGATCATCAATTGGTAAGACATCATTCGATAGGATGGAAGAAATATCATGCTCTTGTAATGCAATAGAATCATGGGATGGTATGGATTGATTAGATGATGATGAAGAAGAACTTGGAAGAACGTTTGTCTCTTGAGATGGAAGAGGATTATCATGGGTGAATAATGAAAGGAGGGGATCATCATATGGTCCTTGAGAGATGGGATCTTGATCAAAGATAGGAAGGGTTTGTAGAATGTTTTGATCGAGATGTGTAGATTGAAATGAATCATTAGATGTAAAGGATATGATAGAAGAAGGTGATTGAATGGAATCGTTATCTTGAGTGAAAGAATCATGAGGTTCATTTGGAATTTTGGGGGATGAAGATAAATGCATGACATGATAGGATTGGTCAATTTTATTTGATGGCTTAGATTTGGGCTTCTTATGTAACCTTTGCAAAAATTCAAAAACATTGAATTTGGATGATGTTGCTTTTGGAGGAGAAGAGGTTACATTCATATTTCCGTCAAAGGACTTCATAGTTGTGCCCCCTTGTATTTCCTTGATTTTCCTTTGGAGTGCTCTTGTTTGTTGGGGAAAACTACTGAGATCATTTAATGGAGTTTTAGTCTTTTCAGGATCTTCCTTAATTTTCTCCATATTGTAGTTAGAGGGCAATTTGGCACCTTGGTTTGCTAAGAAAAGAAAGTAGCCTTCTTTATCTCGCTCTAACATCTTGTCCAAAATTATGTAAAACTATGGATCCTATTCAACTTCTTGAATCATTTCATCGGTTATCTCATTATTTGAACTATTCCCAGTATGAAACCTATGAAAAATATTTTGTTCCCTATCACCCATGTTGTAAAGTGGACAATAGGCATATACTTTTGAAATGTTCTTCTAGACTTAGATCATAGGTTTTTAAGTGCAAAAATGATAATGTCTTGATCTGATAAGATTAAAATCTTATGATATGATCAAATGACATTTCTAACTCTTGATTGTGGCTTCCAAGATGAAAGGATATCAGAATCATGTTGGGGAAGTTGAATCAATAATCAAAACTTGTTTGAAAAGATGCACTTTGAGATTTGATCCTAGTCTCGAAAAATGATAAGTGTGATCAATGTAATTGTGAGTTTTAGATGATCTTTACTGAATTAATGTATTGAAAACACATCAAGCAAGTTGTCGAATAGTTGTTTTAAGCCCTATGCTAAACAAGAAGTGTATGACCAAAATGTTGTTCAAAAATTGTTTTCACGGGTTTTACACATGATAAGCACTTCAAACAGACTCACTCTTAGTTCTCAAGTAGGTCATCATAGCAATCAACAACCCACATCTTAGAACTGTGTCGACTCACACAACCGTGTCACCCCCAAAGGGGCACCCGTGTTTTTGTCTTTTCCAGGTGCATACTGAGAGTGACAGAAGTGGATACCGGATCCCCCGAGCAAACA